>CAMZMU010000045.1:5059435-5221637 GCA_947311845.1 Poa pratensis
ATAGAAGAATTCCTTTGCCACTCCTTGATTTTCTTGGCAAGAGTTAGTTTTGGGAAGATACTACCCCTACGGCGTTGGAAGGAAATGGCGCCGCATTGGAGAAAAGGACCATCTGTGGTTTCCCTTTGACTGTTGCAATTGAAAAGAGCAAGCCAGAAATCTATTGAAGGCGGGATGCCCGGATAATCTTCGCAGAGGACGTGGAAGTTGCTCACTTGCAACATCGAATTAGGGCCAATGTCATGGAAGCGGAGACCTAACCGCTGCATCAAGGAGCGGAAGAAGAGAGAGCCCGGGGGCTTGAACCCGCGCTCAACATGCTCCGCAAAAATCACTACTTCTCCTGGTTGAGGATTGGGGATTACCTCCTCACCAGCCGCCCGCCATTCGCATTGATCTTTTGGCGGAAGAAGGCCCCGTGCAGATAGGGATTCCAGGAAATCTTCATCGACCCACGAGCCTTCCCAGTTGCACTTGCGGCGAGACATTTTTCTCAGATCGATGGAGATATCCACCGAAGGATTGTGAGTATGAGAAGCAAGATTGGAGGCAGCGGAAAGGAGTAGCGGATGCGTAATGCAGGACTTGATGCAGAACGCTGGGGAAAACGATGAGCCAAGATAAATAACCCAGACGCGGAAGACGTTTAGATCTGAAAATCAACCGTCAAGACAGGATAAGTCGCGTTCTTGAGCCGCCAAGAAGAGTTATAAGCCGCAGATTGGAAATAAGAAAATTGGAGTTCAGCTGGGATAATTCATGTGCGCGGCTCAGGGGTTCGTTAAGACGAAGGAGCCTTCACTCGAAATCCAAGCTAAACTTGGGGGCTAATGTCGGGGGAATACTTTCTGGATTAACCCGCGGCCCAATGCGACTTAACCTACTCGCACGGACGAAGGCCCACTTGGGAGCAAGCCCAATATTAAACCGCCATAAGGAGAAAGATCTAGAAGACATATCCCGGAGGACGTGAAGACCAAGTAGTCTCCGAGTAGGCCTCTGTGGATGTATTTCTTATGGGGGAAGTTTCCTTTTGTAACCTAGCGAGCCTTTGTGTATATAAAGAGGACTCGCAGGACTTAGAGCGGGTCAAGCTATCAAGCCCCAAACCCTAGCTCATACGGCGAGTACCAGATCGGATCGCCTCCATTGTAACACCTCGATTATCATATCAATACCAATCTAGGGTAGGCAGGAAGTAGGTCTTTTACCTCACATTGAGGGGGCCGAACCTGGGTAAATCTGTGTTGATCTTTGTTCCTGCGATCCCAAGCTCGGAGATGCTTGACTCGCATAATCCCACACCTACGAAGTCATCTATGACAGCTGACGTGACAAACCCACGACAGGTACCTTCAGGGTCTTGCTGCTGGGAGCGCAGTCCTCTAAGCTCGTCCATCTGCTGTGAAAACTGCGCTAATTTCGCATCATATTCAGCAAACTTTTCAGCGACCTCCGCCTCCTTCCTCTTCTTTCCTCTCTCTCGGCTTCTATATGGATATACGGACTCTTCCGGGGAAAACCCAGTCGACCACGGATATCCTCCCCAGCCTCGTGTCCAACCGGTATGTTCCGGATTCCCGAGGGCCTCCGTCAGCTCGTCTTTCTCTCGATCCGGCTTGAACTTTCCCTCTTTTTTATCTTCGAACACTCTAACAAGTGCCGCAAAGGGGGTCTCTATTTTTTTATCCACAACAAGTTCCCCTTTTGCGTCAAACTTTGCTCCATGCCCAAGTAACCAATTTCTAGCCCTCACGGGAAAATCATGTGTAGCTGGAGTGATCCCCTGAGCTCGTAGATCTGCCTCAAGTTTATCAAACTTAGGCAATGCAATCCTGTAGCCACCTGAACCCATACTATGGTGATATTTCTTCTTCGCCGCATTTAACTTATTCTTTGCTGACCTTCCTTTACCCTCTTCCGATATCTTGTACGCCAGAAATGATGGCCAGTGTTGCCTCTGCTTCTCTAGCGGCCCCTCGAATTTTGGAGCTCTTTTCTCATCTTCATATTCTTTCCATAATCTTTTCTTATAAGCATTGAAAGCCTCCGCCATCTTCTTAAGAGACCAGTGCTTGACCATCTCGAGCATTTGCTCTTTTTGCTCTTCATCATGACATTCTGGTAAAGTGAAATGTGACATGAGCTTGGTGAAAAGGGATTCTTTGACCCTGTCAGAGACATAAGTAACTCCAGGACGATCTTCTTCCTTTCCTGGATTTTTCCATTCTTGAACACTTATCGGGACGAGGTCCCTAACAATAACTCCACATTGATTTCTAAACTTTGTTGCAGCCTCTGTGGGAGCAGCAGGTTCGCCGCTACGAAAGACTGACTCGATAATCAGATGCTCTCCAGCGGCCATCTCTTTAGCCGGGCCTCGTTTCAACTTCTTGGTAGACTTCTTGGAAGCAGAGGTCTTCTTTTTAGACTTCTCGGAAGCAGAAGGTTCCCCGGCCTTTACTAAGGCTTGTTCATTGCAATCATCGTTGCTTCTTTCCGCTTCCACATCTGATTCTTGCAATTGCTCTTCTTCCTCCATTCCCTGACCTGAATCGTTCAGGTACTGCGAGCCGTCATCTTGATCTCCACCGTCATTGGGTCCAACGGGGTGTGTACCATCTGTTATTATCGCAAACATGTCGTCTTCAAGCTCTCTGCCGTCCATAGCTCAACTAATACAAATGAAAGATAAAATATTTCAACAATGTGATAGTGATGCATATGTATCAAACTATACTTAAAAATATTTCACTAAGTCAAATACATATGTGAAAATCATCTATACTTAAAAATACTAAGTCAAATACTTCACTAAGTCAAATATTTCAACAAGTCAAATTCCATACTTCTAAAAATCCCTATTTCATATCTCTATTTTCTATTCATTTCTAAAATCATTTCTATAATCATTTTCTATACTTAAAAATCACAATTCCATAATCATTTTCTATAATCAATATTCCTAAAATCATTTCTATAATCAATATTCTTAAAATCATTTTCTATAATCAATATTCCTAAAATCATTTCTATAATCAATATTCTATACTTAAAAATCACAATTCCATAATCAATATTCTATAATAATTTCTATAATCAATATTCCTAATATCATTTTCTATAATCAATATTCCTAAAATCATTTCTATAATCAATATTTCTAAAATCATTTCTATAATCATATTCTATTACCCTAAAATTATATAACTCTAAAATCATATTCTATAACCCTAAAATTATATAACTCTAAAATCATATTCTATAACCCTAAAATTATATAACTCTAAGTTCTATAACTCTAAAATCCCTAAAAATGGATGCACATTGCGTGGAATTGGATTTTGTTCACTTTAGCCAATACAAACTTGTGTATATGAATGAAAAATACTATGTAAATATCAAAATGTTTAATTATTATTATTCACATATAGTAACATTAAAATATTCTAATAAGAGGGAAACTAGATACAAAATAGTTCTTATGTATATGTATATGAAAATAGTATGTATTTAAAATGTTTAAATATTATTTTTCACACATAATAGCACTAAAAATAATCTAAAGAAAAAATCTGCCCGAGAAACTCGTGTGTTTCTGAATACAACAAACGCCTTCCACTTCATAAGTTTTTTTTCAATATTCATAGCGCGCATATACACTTGAAATCAAACAATCATACGAGTACCATATCTCTCATATTCATTTTCTATGCAAGCATTGACACATACTACAAAACAACACATGGCCATATATTTCACAAAAGGTAGTGCAATTAGTAGAAAACAATTCCTAAATTTCTAAGGAAAAAAACAGAGAAAGGGGGGCTATACCTGTGGGCGGTCGACGACGAGGGGACGGCGCGATGGCGGCGCTGCACAGCACGGCGAGGAGGAGCGCGGCGGCGACGGCCATGGGTTATTTGTATTAGGATGGCGGCGCTGCACAGAACAGAAAAGTTTGGAATTAGGAAGAAAGGATGGCAGATTTGGATTCCTCTCATTTTTCTAATAATTTTAGACATATTATTTGTATTATTTGGAGTTATAATTATTTAGTTATGATTTTCCAAAGTTTTAATATTTTCAGCCCAAAAAGTTAATGGTTTAACTATTTGGAATAATTCAAATTTAAAACAAAGTTTATAAAATTCATTAAACAAATTCAAACAGTTTTTGTTTTGAATTTTTTTTCCAAATTCGAATTATTTCAAAAGTTATAGGGGTTTGAAAATTCCAGGGGGTTTCTGCCAAAGTTTGCTGCTGCCAGGGACTGGTTTGCAATTAACAGACAAAAGCTAGGGACTGCGGTGCAAAAGGTTTCAGATCTGGACCTGAGGTCCAGATCTAGGTTTTCTGGTTTTTCTCACTCGCTGGAACTCTAGCCAGAGTCAATGACAGGTGGGGTCACTCCGCTGACGTGGAAAAGAAAAACGTTTTCTCACCGAAACGAAACCTACACGGGCCACTGACACAGAGGGACCGGGAGACGACGTGGCGTGCCACGGAGGCAAACCTTGCTCGACACCGCGGCTGTTAACTGAAACTAACTGAAGGTGTCGTTTTTTTAACTGAACCTTGGGTGACAGAGGGGAACGGCGACGAACTCCGGCGAGCTAAAGCACGGCGGTGACCAAATAGGGGCGGCGCTAGGTGTGCGTGAGGTTCGTGGGTGTGGGGGCTAGAGGTACAAGGAAGGGGGAGGTCGCGGAGCTCGACGACGGCGAGGACATGGCGGCGGTGGTTTCGGTCGACGGCGAGAGCGCGCTATGGAAAAGGGTTTGAAGAGGGGGTCGCGGGGAAATAGCATAGGGCTCACTGCAGTGCTCCCGTGCGGTGGAATTAGGCGGAGGTGGACGGGGAGGACGCGGTCGACGGCGAGGTACTTCGGCGCGGAACGGCCCGTCGACGAGGAGGAAGGTGTGCGCGGCTACGGTCCTTCTGCGGCTCCGGGAGGATGCACAGGCACGGCGGCGCACGGGGCACGGGCACGGCGGCGCACGGGGCACGGTGGATTCCGGCAGCCTGACGGCGTCGATTTTGTCTCTGCCCTTCGTCTTCGTCGCAAAATTGCTAAGTGTCCCGGGCCAAGCCACGGCCAGGGCTTAAATAGCTCGCACCCCTTTTGCCCCGGTTGGTGTTACGAACCGGGGCAAAAGGGTCAGTAGCCCCGGTTCGTACTTTTGCCCCGGTTGGTAATACCAACCGGGGCTACTGCTGTTTTGGGCGGTGGCTTTTGCGCGCGCTACCAACTGGGGCTAAAGGGTGGCCACGCGCGCGCAATTGACCCAGATTTTCAAAACTTTTCAATTTCTGACCCATTTTTTAATCTTTCAAACATTTAAATTCACTAGTTTTTGCTCTGTTTTGAATCTGATAAAACTTTCAATATGAAAAGTGTTTGAAATTGCATAAATAATTCAAATACATTTTCTGTTTTCAAAAATAATTATTCTAACTATTCAAACTAGTAACAATTTTTGAATTTTCACATATTTGAATTACCCTTTTTTGCATTGTTTTGAATTTGTCAAAACTTTCAATATGAAAAGTGTTTGAAATTGCATAAATAATCCAAATAAATTTTCTGTTTTTAAAAATAATTATTCTAACTATTCAAACTAGTAACAATTCTTGAATTTTCACATATTTGAATTACCCTTTTTTGCATTGTTTTGAATTTGTCAAAACTTTCAATATGAAAAGTGTTTGAAATTGCATAAATAATCCAAATAAATTTTCTGTTTAAAAAATAATTATTCTAACTATTCAAACTAGTAACAATTTTTGAATTTTCACATATGAACTGACATGTCTTTAGTCCCGGTTGCTAAAGGGTCTTTAGTCCCGGTCTTTAGACGTGCAGTAGTACACCGTATTACTATTCAAATTCAAGCACTTTTCTCTCCAGCCTAACAAACCCAAACAGAGGGAGTATCACTAATACATCTCGCCCAATCATGGACATCTATCGACGCCCAGGTCCTGAGCTGCGGTCTGTTAACACCCAAACAGAAGGAACCCACACAGGAGCATAGCTCGAGTCAGATCCCTGAAGATGATTCTAGGTATTATTGGAGAACCGGCCCTGCTCCATCGCATACATATAGCGACGGACGTGCTCGTTCTCCTCTCTGACACGGAGACGTACCAGCTCCTCGGGGGCCGGCTCCCTCTGCACCGCTCTTGGCCCATATGGCCGCCACCAAAGAAGCTCCGGGTCGACGACAGGACCCGCATTCCTCACCAAGCTGCGCGCCCCAGAAGGTAGCATCTCGGCCCAGTGCCAGCCCGGCGGAGCCCAGTCCCGAACATGGCCCGGCGGCCCCGGCAAAGGAACTCCGAGTCGACGACGATGATGCGGGATGGGCATCGTAGCCGAGTCGAAGACGTTAAGGGGACAAACACAACTTTGTAACCTCGCTTTAGGAGAAAATAGGGATGGGCATCGTCGCAGCCATGCCCTTCAATTTATAATCTCACGAGTCCCCCCACCTAGCATCTTTAGTCCCGGTTGGTGTCTCCAACCGGGACTAAAGGTTCATCTCCATAAATATCGGCGCCCTGCTCGAGGAGATAAGATCGCCGCGTCCGCGTGGCCTTGTCGGGAATCCCCCCACAGTAGCCGCCCCTCAATGAACGGCTGGGAGCCTTGCTAGCATCTTTAGTCCCGGTTGGTGTCCCGGTTGGTGTCTCCAACCGGGACTAAAGGTTCATCTCCATAAATATCGTCTCCCTGCTCGAGGAGATAAGATCGCCGCGTCCGCGTGGCCTTGTCGGGAATCCCCCCACAGTAGCCGCCCCTCAATGAACGGCTGGGAGCCTTGCTAGCATCTTTAGTCCCGGTTGGTGTCTCCAACCGGGACTAAAGGTTCATCTCCATAAATATCGTCGCCCTGCTCGAGGAGATAAGATCGCCGCGTCCGCGTGGCCTTGTCGGGAATCCCCCCACAGTAGCCGCCCCTCAATGAATGGCTGGGAGCCTTGCTAGCATCTTTAGTCCCGGTTGGTGTCTGCAACCGGGACTAAAGGTTCATCTCCATAAATATCGTCGCCCTGCTCGAGGAGATAAGATCGCCGCATCCTTGTGGCCTTGTCGGGAATCCCCCCACAGTAGCCGCCCCTCAATGAACGGCTGGGAGCAGTCCGCGCTGGCTATAAAAGCCCACCATCGCCGCAGAACTTTTCACCAGAGCAGGAGGAGGAAGACGAAGGCCGAGGAAGGAGATGCTAGGGATGTGCTCCCAGCGTCGAGCTTCTCGGGATGTCGTTTGGGTGGCGGCAACGTCCCTTTTCGACATCTCCGAGGAGCTCTCCCCTGGGGCACCCTACACGGCAGTAGCTGGAGGAGGAAGACGAAGGCCAAGGAAGGAGATGCTAGGGATGTGCTCCCAGCGTCGAGCTTCTCGGAGATGTCGTTTGGGTGTCTCGCAGGACAAGGTTCGATAAAGGATACGCCTTCGCCAACATGACCGCGGCGCCGCCGCCGTCGTCATGTTGATGAAGGCGTATCCTTTATTGAATCTTGTCCTGCGAGACAAAACAAACGAGTTGAGGTAAAAAATGCCACTTGTTAGCTAGTCTGCTACTCCGAGAGCTCTCCCCTGGGCACCCTATACGGCAGTAGCTGGAGGACGAAGACGAAGGCCAAGGAAGGAGATGCTAGGGATGTGCTCCCAGCGTCGAGCTTCTCGGAGATGTCGTTTGGGTGTCTCGCAGGACAAGGTTCAATAAGGGATACGCCTTCGTCAACATGACGACGGCAGCGGCGGCGCGGCGGCTCCCTTATTGAACTTTGTCCTGCAAGACAAAACAAACGAGAGCAGGAGGAGGAAGACGAAGGCCAAGGAAGGAGATGCTAGGGATGTGCTCCCAGCGTCGAGCTCATCGAGGGCCAGCTCCATCGCAAAGGGCGGAAAGAAAATTTTATTACAATCAAACTGGAATTAAAGTACATAACGCAACTAACACTAAGTTACATAACACAACTGAAAATTAAGATACAAGGCCAGATTAAGTCACAATCGGCCGAACTTGTTTTGAAATGTTGGAGTGATTTCGTCATACTCCTGCCTAGCCCTATAAACATCGTCCCCGTAGTCGTCATAGTCGCCGCCGTCGTCGCCGCTGTCGTCGTGCGGCCTTCGCGGCTGGAACCTCGACGGGTGGGCACGCGTGGACTGGATGTGAGGATAGCGCAGGCGGGGGTTATTGCCGGCCGTGATGTAGGCCATGACGCCCTGGAGAGTCCGGCCGCCCCACCACAGCCGACGGCCGGCCTCATTGAAGTTCGAAGGAGGCGGGCCGTCCTCCTCATGCCTGGCGAGCGCCCTCTCACGCTGATTGATGAAGAAGGCGTCCCAAGTAGGGCGGTAGTCGGGATTCCAGCGGGGATCCCTCCGCTGCTCCGGCGTGAGCTCGAGGTAGTAGTGGTTCGTGATATCCGTCTGGCGCGCCACACCAAGAGGGACAGGAGGGACCGGCACGCCTCCGACGCTCAGCATCCAGCCGGCGGGGAAGCGGTAGCCCGGCGGGCAGGGGTAGTTCGAGGCGCAAAGCGCCTCCGCCTCCCGGGGGTTAGAGATACGGTGGAAGCCATGAGAGAGTGATGAGGTTGCAGATATGAGTTTAGATGTGCTATGGCAGTGGCGCCCAAGCCTATATATAGTGAGAAATGGCGGGAAGACGGGGGCGGGAAGCGGTGGAAAGCGCGGGAAGAAATAAGGCGGGAACGCGCAGTGGCGCGGGAAGAAAAAAGGCGGGAAGAAATAAGGCGCGAAGAAATAAGGCGGGAAGAAACAGACCTTTAGACCCATAATATTACATGAACCATGAAAGTTTAATACATTATTACACAGTAGACCCATAATACTACATGAACCATGAAGGTTTAATACATTACGTGAACCACGAAGGTTTAATACGTTATCACCAACTAGTGCCGCCATTGTTTTCTTTTCTGCCGTAGCCATGGAGCATCTTCATTATTTAACGGGATGCTTGGGTCAGTTTTCACTCTGAAGGGCGGAATTTCATCAAAGTTATTATAATTTTCTGACATGTCTGTCTTGTCCTCCACTCCCACGATGTTTCTTTTCCCTGAAAGAACTATGTGGCGCTTCGGCTCACCGCATGTTGTATTCGTTTTCTTATCTTTTCTTTTCCTCGGTTGGGTAGACATGTCCTTCACATAGAAAACCTGAGCCACATCTTTGGCTAGGACAAATGGTTCGTCTCTGTACCCAAGATTGTTGAGATCCACTGTTGTCATTCCGTACTGCTGGTCTACCTTTACCCCGCCTCCTGTCATCTTGACCCATTGGCACCGAAACAGAGGGACCCTAAAATTAGGTCCATAGTCAAGTTCCCATATCTCCTCTATGTAACCATAATATGTGTCCTTTTGCCCATTGTATCCCGTTGCATCGAAACGGACACCACTGTTTTGGTTGGTGCTCTTTTTATCTAGGGCGATCGTGTCAAATGTATTCCCGTTTATCTCGTACCCTTGGAAAGTCAGTATAGTCGAAGATGGTGTCCTCGCCAGCAAGTACAGCTGATCTCCAACAATGGTGTTATTCATGAGTTCTGTCTGCAACCAGCCGCCGAAAGAAGCCATGTGTTCAAGATTAATCAAGGCGTCAGACTGCCCCGGGTTTTTGGACCGTAGAATATTCTTGTGTTCCTCGATATACGGAGCCACCAAGGTGGACATTTGTAGAACCGTGTAGTGTGCTTTAGTCAAGGAATGCCCGTCCATACATATCATTGCTTTCCTTCCTAGCGTGCCTTTTCCACTCAGTCTCCCCTCATGCCGCGATTCGGGAACACCAATCGACTTAAGGTCAGGAATAAATTCAACACAGAACTCAATGACCTCCTCTGTTACATAACCCTTGGAGATGCTTCCTTCTGGCCTAGCACGGTTATGAACATATTTTTTTAAGACTGCCATGAACCTCTCAAAGGGAAACATATTGTGTAGAAACACAGGACCGAGAATGGCAATCTCTTTGACTAGGTGAACTAGGAGGTGCGTCATAATATTGAAGAAGGATGGTGGGAACACCAACTCGAAGCTGACAAGAAATTGGACCACATCTGTCTGTAAAGCTGGTAGACTTTCTGGATCGATTACCTTCTGAGAAATTGCATTGAGGAATGCACATAGCTTCACAATGGGTAGTCGAACATTTCCCGGTAGAATCCCCCTCAACGCAACCGGAAGCAATTGCGTCATCAGCACGTGGCAATCATGAGACTTTAGGTTTTGGAATTTTTTCTCCGCCACATTTATTATTCCCTTTATTTTCGACGAGAAGCCAGACGGGACCTTGATACTACTCAGTACTTCAAAAGAGATTTCCTTCTCTTCTCTGGTAAGAGCGTAGCTGGCAGGACCACCTTGAAACCGCTCAGGATTCATGCCGTCTCGTCCTTTCGTGTGTTGCTGGTCCTGCCGTGCTTCGGGTGTATCTTTTAACTTCCCATACAAGCCAAAGAAGCCTAGCAGATTCACGCATATATTTTTCGTTAGGTGCATCACGTCGATCGCAGAGCGGACATCTAGGACTTTCCAATAGGGTAGATCCCAAAATATAGATTTCTTCTTCCACATGGGTGCGTGTCCGTCAGCATCATTCGGAACAGGTTGTCTGCCAGGACCCTTTCCAAAGATTACTTTCAAATCCTTCACCATATCAAATACATCATCACCATGTCGAAGGATAGGCGTCTCCCGGGTATCTGCCTCACCATTGAAATGCTTGCCCCTTTTTCTTAAGGGATGCTTGCGCGGAAGAAAACGACGATACCCCAGGTACACAACCTTCTTACATTTATCCAGATATATACTTTCAGTCCCATCTAAACAGTGCGTGTATGCATTGTATCCCTTGTTTGTATGTCCTGAAATGTTACTAAGAGCAGGCCAATCGTTTATGGTTACGAACAGCAACGCTCGTAGGTCAAATTCCTCCTGCTTGTGCTCATCCCACACACGGACACCTTGTAAGTCCCATAACAGTAAAACTTCATCAACCAATGGCCTTAGATACACATCAATATCGTTGCCGGGTTGCTTTGGGCCTTGGATGAGCACTGGCATCATAATGAACTTTCGCTTCATGCACAACCAAGGAGGAAGGTTATAGATACATAGAGTCACAGGCCAGGTGCTGTGACTGCAGCTCTGCTCCCCGAAAGGATTCATGCCATCTGTACTTAGACCAAACCATAAGTTCCTTGCGTCAGCTACAAAGCGTGGGAACTTTCTCTCGATTTTTCTCCACTGCGACCCATCAGCGGGGTGTCTCAACATCTCGTCTTTCTTACGGTCTTCCATGTGCCATCGCAACAGCTTGGCATGCTCTTTGTTTCTGAACAAACGTTTCAACCGTGGTATTATAGGAGCATACCACATCACCTTTGCAGGAACCTTCTTCCTGGGGACCTCACCCTCAACATCGCCAGTGTCGTCTCGTCTGATCTTATACCGTAATGCAGTGCATACCGGGCATGCTTCCAAATTCTCGTACTTCTCACCACGGTAGAGGATGCAGTCATTAATGCAGGCATGTATCTTCTGCACGTCTAATCCTAGAGGGCAGACAACCTTCTTTGCTTGGTATGTATTTTCGGGCAATTCATTCTTTCTTGGAAGCTGATTCTTCATTATTTGCAGCAACTTTGTAAATCCGCTGTCAGTCACACCGTTCTCTGCCTTCCATTGCAGCAATTCGAGTGTGCTACCCAGCTTTTTCTGGCCATCTTCGCAAGTTGGATACAGCAATGTTTTGTGATCCTTTAACATCTGGTCGAACTTCACCCTCACCTTTTCAATTTCGCATTCTCCCTTTGCATCCGTAATGACCTGGCCAAGATCGTCGATGGGCTCATCTGGTGCCCGGTCTTCTGCTTCTTCTTCATCATCTTCCATTCCAGTACCAGTACCGTATTCAGGGAACATATCATGATAGTTGTCATCATTCTCTTCTTCTTCGTTATCTTCCATCATAACCCCTCTTTCTCCGTGCTTCGTCCAACAATTATAGCCGGACATGAAACCGTACTGAAACAGGTGGTTCTGGAGGACTTTGTGGGAAGAGTGTTCCTTCTGATTCCGACATACAGCACATGGACAACACATAAAATTATTCCGCTTATTTGCCTGGGCCACATCGAGAAAATAACGCATGCCTTTCATGAACTCGGGAGAGCGTCGGTCAGCGTACATCCATTGCCGGTTCATCTGCATTATATAATTATTAAAAACCATTGCAGAAGATCGTGAATAGAGAAATGAACAGATGAAAGTATAAAGTTGGTACCTCGACCGAGGAGGAAAGAACGAGGAGGAAAGCTTAAGTAAGTGTGACTCGGAGGAGGAAACAACTTAAATCATGTTTGTTTTGTGCGAGCTAAAGAGGCATTATGCTCCCAGGCATTTCGTCGAACACATCTTGTGCATAAGAGGGATACAAAAAGCACACACTCTCTCCAGCGTCGCGCGAGGTCCTCCAAAGAAAGCAGAGTGGTGTGGCTGGTGGCGCGCCAGTTTATATAGGCGGAGGGACCGCTGCCGCAACACCTTTTGCCCCGGTTCGTGGCTCGAACCGGGGCTAAAAGCCCCCACGAACGGCTCTGTAGCGCCCATGGTCGCTGGAATGCAGCCTTTAGCCCCAGTTCATAGCGGAACCGGGGCTAATGCTATTTTTTGGCCTGAACAAAAGGCCTGTTCTCCACTAGTGCTTGGGCACCAGTGCACTTCTGTGTCGCTTCATCCGTAGAATCGCTTGAAGTTTCTAGGTTCAGACTATAGGCAAGAAATGAGCTTTATGAGGTGTTAAATGGTTGCACCACATCATTTAATAAAAGATATGCATATATGTTTTTAAATTGAAGATGTAGTGGATTCTTTGGGATATATACTACTACTAGAAGAGCGAGGGACACGGTAAATTCCAAACTTCCAATTGTATCGTCAATTAGATGATCCACAGTCGTTGCACCCGCCGTACTTGCCCTTCTCGTTGTGAGTCGACAAGCCTCTGCACCTTACCTTCGTCCACAAGTTTCCAGGTTTCAAAGGTACACGGGCAGTGGGCTCTGTTAGTCATACGTGTTCGGTTAGGATACCAAACCCTAAACCCTATGTCGGTTGGCTCATGTACTATATAAACTATGTAATCCCTTGTGTATCAATCAATCAATACATACGATTCAATCAATCTACATGGTATCAGACGTCTAGGTTTCCCGCACCTGCCATGGCTCCGCCGCCAAATCCACCGCCGCTTCTGGCGCATCGGCTCTTCTCCCTTGCCGAGTTCCGAGCCGCCGGCGCTCCTCTACTTCCCACTCCCCAATACCCACCACGACCACCACAAACCACGGTGATCTCCCTCGCCGATACAATCTCCGATGTCTCTCCGTTTATACCCGTCGTCCTTGATCTCGGCACCCACAACTACTACCATTGGCGCCACCTCTTTCACATCCATCTCGGCCGCTGCGGCCTGCGCCACCACATCGAGGCAACCTCCGTTCCCCAACTCGCCAATCCTCGCTGGGTCACCGACGATCTTGCCATCATCCAATGGATTTACACCCGCATCACCACCGAGCTCTTCACCCTCGTCTCCAACGACGATGCATCTGCCACCGAGCTCTGGGCCTCCCTCCGTCAGCTCTTTCAGGACAATAGCGACGCCCGCGCCAACACGCTGCACACGGAGCTACGCACCATTGTGCAAGGAGACTCAACCGTTTATGTCTTCTGCCAGAGGATCAAAGCCATCGGAGATGAGCTCTGGGAGCTTGGCGACCGCGTCGATGATCGCACTCTCATCAACGCCCTTCTAGTTGGACTCGGCGAGCAGTTCGACAAGCAAGTTGCCTTCATCCCAATGATGCGGCCCCGTCCGACGTTTGCTGAAGTTCGATCTATGTTACTGGTGCCTGGTTGACGGGAGAGTATTTGAGGATGATGATGATGGTGATGATGAGTACTTCCCCGGCAACGGCGCCAGAAAACAGCTTGATGGCTACGTGTTGGTGAACCCCAAGAGGAAGGTTATGATGTAGACAGCAGAAGTTTTCCCTTGAATAATCTACCCAAGGTTATCAATCCAGTAGGACTTGACGATCTATCGGAAGGTTGTTGATGTTGACTCCCCCTGGCGCTAGGGAGCTTGCACCAACGTGGAATCTGCACAGACACAAACCAGAACTTTGCCCAACACGAAACAGAGAGGTTGTCAATCTCTCCGGTCTTGCAGAAACAAAGAGTTAAACGTATGGTGTGGAAAACAGCAGGAAAACAGCAAGTAACAGGAAACAGATGATTGCAGCAGGTTGTGTAAACAGTATGAGGAAATTGGACCAGGGTCCACAGTTCACTAGTGGTGTCTCTCTCAGAACAGATAACTAGCATGTTGGGTAAACAAATTACAGCTGGGCAATTGACAAATAGAGAGGGCATAACAATGCAATACATGCCAAGATGTCTACTATGAAATCTAGTTGGGCATTACAACAAAGTACATAGACCGTTATTCCAACCGCATCTATGCCTAAATAATCCACCTTCAAGGCAGCATCCGCATCCCATTCAGTATTAAGTTGCTAACAACAGATTATTGCATGAAGTAAAGTGTGTAATGTAATCAATACAAGTGCCCTTGGACACTGCACCAATGTTTTATCCCTAGTAGCAACAGCACATCTACCATCTTAGACCTTTCTGTCACTGATCCAGATATCTAGAGACTGAACCCACTATCGAGCATAAATACCCCCTCTTGGAGTCACAAGCATCTACTTGGCCAAAGCATCTACTAGCAACGGAGAGCATGCAAGATCAAGAGCACATAGATAAACAACTTGAATAAACATGGTATCAATATTCATCGGATCCCAGCAAACACAACATCTAGCATTACAATAAGATGATCTTGATCATGTTAGGCAGCTCACAAGATCTAAACATGGAGGCACAAGGTAGAGAGACAACCATCTAGCTACTGCTATGGACCCGTAGTCCAGGGGTGGACTACTCACGCATCACTCCGGAGGCAGGCATGGTGATGTAGAGCCCTCCGGTGATGATCTCCCCTCCGGCAGGGTGCCGGGAAGAGCTTCAGAACTCCTCCGATCTGAGATTGACGATGACGGCCGCGACGGAACTTTTCGTGGAATATGATCGACCGTAATAGGGTTTTCGCGTCGCGGAGAATATATAGGCGAAGAGGCGGCGTCGGTGGCCGAGGGGGGCCACCACGCCATAGGGGGCGCGGGCCCACCCTGGGCCGCGCCCTAGTGTGGCGTGGCCCCCTGGTGGGTCTGCTCCGACTCCCCTTTGGACTCCGTGATCTCCTCGTGATATTATTGACGATGTCTTTTGTTTCGTCCAATTCCGAGAATATTTCCTTAATAGATTTTCTGAAACCAAAAACAGCAGAAAACAGGGAACTGGCACTGTGGCATCTTGTTAATAGGTTAGTCCCAGAAAATGCATAAAAATGATATAAAGTGTAACCAAAACATGTAGCAATTGATATAATAACAGCATGGAACATCAAAAATTATAGATACGTTTGAGACGTATCAAGCATCCCCAAGCTTAGTTCCTGCTCGTCCTCGAGTAGGTAAACGATAAAAACAGATAATTTTTGAAGTGACATGCTACCAACACAATCTTTGATCAAATAACAATGTAATGCACATGATCTGAATGAAGTGATCCAAGCCAATGGTCTATAGTTTGCAAGCAAGTAAATAAAGAGTAAACATAAGTGATCACACAAGTGCAAACTTTCATGAATAATACTATAAAACATTTAGAGATATAATAGTCTAACATAATAGTTAGTTCACAGCAGCAATAATTTCAACATGAAAGTGTTTGTATCAACACAAAGGAAGATAATAGCTTCAGCTTTTGCTTCAACTTTCAACATGTATATCATATAGATAATGTCAATGCAAAGAATATGATCAACCAAACACAAAGTTATGTAAAAACTGTTATACTGGAGTTGACAATGATGTTTGCTTAAGTAGACAGAAAGAAGTGGGAAAACTGACTCAACATAAAAGTAAAAGAATGGCCCTTCGCAGAGGGAAGCAGGGATTAACATCATGTGCTAGAGCTGTAGTTCCCGAAGGCATATAGAGAGCATAAAATATTGTTTTGTAAGGTAATGGTGTATACAGGTGTCAACAAATCAAATAGCAGGTACTTGTCATCTTCCATGGCTAACTAACTTTTAGAGCGGTTCCGAGAGTTTTTAGGACTGCACTTGTAACAAGCACTTATTGGTGACACTCCTCCCAACCATTTACTTTCCACAAACCATGGCTAACCGAATCCTCGGGTGCCCACCAACATTCACCATGGAGGAGTGTCTATTTATTTATTTATAGGGTGGACTAACCAGCTCTTTAATGCAAAATAAAAGGTGGAGAAGCAGATGAAGCTGCCAATCCTTGTAAATTAATTAGCATGGAAGATGACAAATCTCACTACTACGTCCTTATGAGCTTTTCAAGTAGTGACACAAAAAGGAAATGTAACAGTTTTGAGTAGTTAGTAGATAGCACATGAAGAAATTTACTTGGAATGGTGAAAACACCACATAATAGGTAGGTATGGTGGACACAGGTGGCATGGATTTGGCTCAAGGTTTTGGATGTACAAGAAGCATTCCCTCTTAGTACAGAGTTTAGGCTAGCAAGGTTATTATAAGCAAACATCATTATCAACTGGAATAGCAAGAGTGTACATAAAACACAAGGTTTGACGAACCATAGACTCCCACTGTCTTCCTTGTTAACACATAGCCTTCATCCAAAAATTATCTAGACTACTATGGACTTCCAATTATGCAACAGATTATTATAGCAGAAAATCCTTATAGTAGTTCTTCATTAATAGCCATTACTTACATGATGCACAAGCTTAAACATTAATTACTTGACAGCTCAAAACAATTGGCAAGCATCAAATTACTCAAGACAACGATCTAAAAAGATTCATGTAAGCATTTTATACCACTACCACATGCATAGCATTTTTCTGGTCCAACCAAACACCAATCAACTTATTTGACAACTCTCCAAACAGATATAAGTGAAGCAAGAGAGTACTTTCTTCAAAAGAAACTGAAAGCTCTAACAAGAGATACATGAAAAACTGAGAGCTAACAGCAATAACAGCAACTAGACAGGAATACTCAACAAGTATAAGTGAAGCACAAGAGTATTCTAATGAAAAAGTGGAGCGTGTCTCTCTCCCAAACATGAATACTAGGATCCAACAAGTATAGCACAGCAAACAAAACAAAACAAACTGAAAACAAAAACACACTGACGCTCCAAGGAAGAGTACACTAGCATGAAGCAATAAAAATATAGCACCATTAGAGATGACCTGATAATTTGTAGATGAAGAAGGGGATGCCTTGGGCATCCCCAAGCTTAGATGCTTGAGTCTTCTTGAAATATGCTGGGGAGGTAAGCCTCCCCAAGCTTAAGCTCTTCACTCTTCTTGATCATGTAATATCATTCTCCTCTATCAACACTTGAAAACTTCCTTCACACCAAAACTTAACAGCTTTTCTCATTAGCAGGTTAGTGCACTAAAAGATAATACTTCAAAGTTCTAGCAAAGACAAAACTCACAAGCCAACTATTTTAAACATTAGCCACTGTTACTAGGCTCAAGTGGGCACTTTTACACGAAAAGAAACCACTTAAAAACTTGTAAAAGAGAGAATGCAAAATAAAAGACAGAATCTGTCAAACCAGAACAGTCTGTAATGACGAATTTTTTCGAGGCACTTACGATGCTCAGATGAAAAACTTTTGAAATAATGAAAGTTGCGTAACATCATCAGGAACATGCACAAAAAGTTTCAGCATTTTTCGATTTTTTCTGATTTTCTACTGAATTAAACGGTGACGAACAGCAATCTGTCCCAATGCAGTCCCGAAAATAAAAACCAACTTTGCATTAGTAACTCTCCTTGGCACAACAAAACAGCAAATAAAAGATACAAAGGAGTTGCTACAGAGGTAAACAAGCATCCTTGACTCAAGAAAACAAAAATAAAACAGCAAATAAAAACATGGGTTATCTCCCAGAAGTGCTTTTCTTTAATGCCTTTGAGCTAGGCATGAAGAGATGCATCAAGTATTGTTAAGACCAGAGGTACCAATAGTGTTACCTTTAGACCTCTTATTCTTTTTCTTAGCCTTGGCTTTAGGGGCATTAGGAAAATGATGCAAACAATATGGAGGTTTAAATTTCAGAGTAGCTTCACCCATGTCAATGACAGCTCCCAATTGCCTCAATAATCCTCTTCCAAGTGTGATGCTCCCATTTCCTACACATTCAATGACATGATAATCAGTAGGTGTAAATACTCCCTTTATTTTAGTAACAACTCCTTGAGTAGTCCCAAAAGATAACTTGATTGAATTATCAGCTAGAGTTACAAAAGTTTCACTTTTTGAGAGTTCATATAAATTCAGGGAGTCATAAATCCTCTTAGGCATCAAGCAAAATTCAGATTTAATATCACAATGAGCATAGAAAATTGTCCCATCAATTGAAATTTTTAGTGAAGGAACCCATCCAGAAGGTTCGAATGGCATAGGGACACTTTCAAAAAGTTTAAAAGTTTCTTTAAAACTAGCCAACTCTGACTCAAGTGATTCTAGTCTTGAATGAATGTTCTCAAAAGCAGATTCTATTTTTTTTATTTTTTTATGGCATTGAAAGCTTGATCCCCATCATAACGAAGGAAATCTCCCCCAACTACAGCATCTAGAGCATATCTATAACAAAGAAGCAACCCAAAATAGAAACTACTAAGAAACAGACTCAAAGCCATTTTAGGTTCAGTTTTAACATAGGATTCAGAAATTCTAGACCAAGCATCACCAAAACTCTCCCCACTTCCTTGCTTAAAAGTGAAAACCTCTTCCTCAGGAGACATGATATTAGGAGCGGAACTAGACATGGCAACAAGCAAGTAACAACCGAAATAGTAAACTAGATGCAGGAATTTAATTTTTTTGGGTTTTTGATTTTTAACAGCAAGCAAAACAAAACTAAAACAAGACAAAAACAAAGTAAAGAGATTGGAACTGAGAGACTCCCCTTTCCAATAGCCTCCAAGTCCCCGGCAACGGCGCCAGAAAACAGCTGGTGCCTGGTTGACGGGAGAGTATTTGAGGATGATGATGATGGTGATGATGAGTACTTCCCCGGCAACGGCGCCAGAAAACAGCTTGATGGCTACGTGTTGGTGAACCCCAAGAGGAAGGTTATGATGTAGACAGCAGAAGTTTTCCCTTGAATAATCTACCCAAGGTTATCAATCCAGTAGGACTTGACGATCTATCGGAAGGTTGTTGATGTTGACTCCCCCTGGCGCTAGGGAGCTTGCACCAACGTGGAATCTGCACAGACACAAACCAGAACTTTGCCCAACACGAAACAGAGAGGTTGTCAATCTCTCCGGTCTTGCAGAAACAAAGAGTTAAACGTATGGTGTGGAAAACAGCAGGAAACACAGCAAGTAACAGGAAACAGATGATTGCAGCAGGTTGTGTAAACAGTATGAGGAAATTGGACCAGGGTCCACAGTTCACTAGTGGTGTCTCTCTCAGAACAGATAACTAGCATGTTGGGTAAACAAATTACAGCTGGGCAATTGACAAATAGAGAGGGCATAACAATGCAATACATGCCAAGATGTCTACTATGAAATCTAGTTGGGCATTACAACAAAGTACATAGACCGTTATTCCAACCACATCTATGCCTAAATAATCCACCTTCAAGGTAGCATCCGCATCCCATTCAGTATTAAGTTGCTAACAACAGATTATTGCATGAAGTAAAGTGTGTAATGTAATCAATACAAGTGCCCTTGGACACTGCACCAATGTTTTATCCCTAGTAGCAACAGCACATCTACCATCTTAGACCTTTCTGTCACTGATCCAGATATCTAGAGACTGAACCCACTATCGAGCATAAATACCCCCTCTTGGAGTCACAAGCATCTACTTGGCCAAATCATCTACTAGCAACGGAGAGCATGCAAGATCAAGAGCACATAGATAAACAACTTGAATAAACATGGTATCAATATTCATCGGATCCCAGCAAACACAACATCTAGCATTACAATAATATGATCTTGATCATGTTAGGCAGCTCACAAGATCTAAACATGGAGGCACAAGGTAGAGAGACAACCATCTAGCTACTGCTATGGACCCGTAGTCCAGGGGTGGACTACTCACGCATCACTCCGGAGGCAGGCATGGTGATGTAGAGCCCTCCGGTGATGATCTCCCCTCCGGCAGGGTGCCGGGAAGAGCTTCAGAACTCCTCCGATCTGAGATTGACGATGACGGCCGCGACGGAACTTTTCGTGGAATATGATCGACCGTAATAGGGTTTTCGCGTCGCGGAGAATATATAGGCGAAGAGGCGGCGTCGGTGGCCGAGGGGGGCCACCACGCCATAGGTGGGCGCGGGCCCACCCTGGGCCCGCCCTAGTGTGGCGTGGCCCCCTGGTGGGTCTGCTCCGACTCCCCTTTGGACTCCGTGATCTCCTCGTGATATTATTGACGATGTCTTTTGTTTCGTCCAATTCCGAGAATATTTCCTTAATAGATTCACTGAAACCAAAAACAGCAGAAAACAGGAAACTGGCACTGTGGCATCTTGTTAATAGGTTAGTCCCAGAAAATGCATAAAAATGACATGAAGTGTAACCAAAACATGTAGCAATTGATATAATATCAGCATGGAACATCAAAAATTATAGATACGTTTGAGACGTATCAGTTACAACTCGAGGCCACGACTCAAACTCGCAAAGCAGCTCGTCCTCAGGTTTTTCACACAGCCGCCCGGCCTCCCGCCCCTACGCCTGTCGTGTCGCCCGTCCCTCCCACACCAGCGCCATTGCCAGCTATGCAACCACCTCCGGGCTGGCGGCCAAGCCCTAATTACCGCAGCAAGAACCCCATCTACAAGCCGCCGCAGCCTCGCAACACGCCCTCCACCGGCAGCTCTTCATCATCTGCACCGCGAAACGATCCGTCAGCATGGCGCCCTCCTCATGATCCCTGGACTGGTCTCGTTCAGGCTAGGCCGATGCCATGGACGGCCCCTTCTCCATACGGTGCACCACCTGCTTACTCAGGCTCATGGAACCCTGGCCTTCGTCCAGCAACGGGATCGCTTGGTCCTCTTGGAGTTCGACTGCCCCAGCATGTCTACCACGCCATCACTCCATCGATGTATGGCGTCCCTGCTTCTCCGACATACGGTGCACCGCCTCCTGCACCCGTCTACACGACTGGCTATGTGGCTCCACCGGCACTACCGTATCTACATGCGCCACCAGCTCCAGCGGCTTCCCCGACCTCGTACACCGCTCCAACACCAGCCTGGGATCAGGCCGCCTTCATAGCTGCCATGAACAATTTTTCACTCGATAACCAAGGTACGGATTGGATCTTCGACTCTGGCGCTTCCTCTCACATGTCTTCAAATATGAATATGCTGTCATCCTGTTCTCCTTCTCAGTTTTCCTCTATAATTGTTGGTAATGGTTCTTCAATTCCCATCACATGTACTGGTCAATCTTATATCCATCATCCAAACCACAATTTATACTTCGCAATATTCTTGTTGCTCCATCTCTAATCAAAAATCTAATCTCTGTTAGGCAATTTACCACTGATAACTCTGTCTCTTTAGAATTTGACCCTTTTGGCTTATCTGTGAAGGATCTGCACACCAAGGCGGTCCTGGCTCGCTACAATAGTTCCAGTGATCTTTATCCTCTCAATGGCGCGTCTACTTCCACACCACAAGCCTTCCACGCCTCTGTTGATCTCTGGCATCGTCGACTGGGTCACCCCAACAACAACACACTCTCCTCCATGCTTCAAGAATTTAGTATACCTAGCTCTAGTTCTTCTCATGATTCATCAATTTGTAATGCCTGTCAATGCGGCAAACATGTTCGGCTGCCCTTTAGCACCACTAGTTCTTTCCCTTTTGAATTACTACATTGTGATCTTTGGACATCTCCTGTACCCAGTGTTTCTGGTTTTAAATATTACTTAGTGATTCTTGATGATTATTCTCACTACATATGGACGTTTCCTCTTCGTGCCAAATCAGATGTTCACACAATTTTTCTTAATTTTTATCAATATGCAATTGTGCACTTCGGCCTCCCCATAAGATTTCTACAATGTGATAATGGTCGAGAATTTGACAACAATCGTAATCATGAATTCTTTCTCTCTAAAGGCACTCTTCTTCGTTTCTCGTATCCCTACACTTCCCCTCAAAACGGCAAGGCCGAACGATCCCTACGATCTATCAATGACATCCTAAGAACTCTTCTCTTACAAGCCTCGCTTCCCACTAAATTTTGGGTTGAAGCACTCCGCACTGCCACCTATTTACTTAACATCCGACCTACCAAAACTTGTCCCTTGTCTACATCGTTCCAATCTATTTTTCTCCACCACCCTGATTACTCCTTGATGCATGTAAAATGCATACATGAACTTTGCACTTTAATTGCTTATATTCCAATCATATTTGCATCATATAAGGGTTATATCAATGTTTTATAATGATTTTTGGGAATATTCATTTATTTCCTATTTTTATGGAATTAACCCTGCACATGCAGAAAACCCCGTTTTCTTATTTTTAATGTTTCAGGGACCCAAACGTCAACGAAATCACCTGGAAATTTACGGGCGTCAATATTTGGAAGGAAGAAGACCTGTGGGCGAAGGAAGCGAGCAAACGGAGGCTCGAGGGCCAAACGAGGGGGGCCCACGCGGCCTGGTACTGTAGCCGCGTGGGACCCACCCATTAGGGCCTCGTGGCTCCGTTGCATTCGATCTTTTCTCCACCGACATCGTCTTGACCTAAAAACGCCTATAAAAAAGGTCCCCCGACGTTCTCTGGAAGAAGCGCCGCACAAACACAGAAACACCGAAACGGAAATCAGGAGCTGCAGATTGGAGGGGGAAAACTCCGGCGGGGTGCTGCCGGGGTGGTCTCCACCTTCTCCAACGACTTCTCCACCGTCTCCATGATGAAGGGGGAGTAGTCCACCCCCTGGATTTGGGTTTGTGGTGGTAACTTATGTATCTCTCCTCTCTTTGAGCTTCACTAATTAGTACCGTATGAGCTGCTGAACATGATTACGGTCATCTACGTAATTCCCAAGGTGGATATTGTGGTGTGAGATAATATTTGTTATGCATTTACTGTTGTGTTGGATCTTTTATGACTTGTCATACTTTGGAGATATTCTATGATGCATGTGATGGTTTGATTTATGCATAATGTCTTGTTTATCTTTATCATGAGGTGATTGACACCACCAAGTGTAGATAGATGAGAGAGATGTGGTCACACACACGAAATATGAATCATTGCACTAGTGTTTAGAATATTATCCATTACGAAGTATGATGTATGTGGGTACTGGGTGGCCAATGTGACAGAAGGCATAGGTATTGAGTGACACAGTACCGTCCAACATCCTTTATCTGGGGGTAAAAAGAAAGAGTATGATGTGGGAGTGAGAGCAACCACGCTAGCCTTACAAGGGTGACCTAGCAACACAAATGAGCACTTCTTTCAACTATGTGTTTTAGGACATATAGCCGTTATAAAAGCTACCATTAAAACATGACAATTATGTGTACTTTATCAATAACATGATAATCACCATAGATGAGAGAGAGAGGATTAAGTGAACCCATGAACCCATGTCCATTGTTCCTATAAGAGAAAACCTTTGTCTTGTCCTCTTGCATTGAAGATGATTGGGACACTTTTACATTCTTGCTTGGTTACATTAAACTTCCATCCATCAAATCAACCACCTTGCTCCTTAAACTTGTTTAGTGCATAATCAACTAAACCTTGTGACACTTTAGTTGTAGGGAATAGATAACTTTTCCTTCTTGCACCTGCGGATCGATACCTTACTTCCACATTGAGAGGTGCTATAGTGATCCCCTGCTCTTGGGGGTAATCACTCCTCACTACGTGTCTTTGGATGCCTTTGTTTTCCCAACATCACCGCCACTACCAATCACAAATTAGATCCCAGATCTCTTCCATGCGTTTATCTCGGGCTCTCTGATGATCACAAAGGTTACCGATGTTACGATTCTATCTCCGGCCGTGTTATTCTCTCTCGCCATGTTACATTCGATGAAACCATCTTTCCCTACGCCACTATCTCTTCCGTCGAGTCTACACCCTCCCCAACACGTTCTATCTCTTAAAACCACCGATCTTTTCCCTTTACACCAACCCCACAATCACCATCTCCCATTCCCACTCATACACCCACGCCTGTCACGGCAGCCAAATCTCCAGCTTCTCCTGCCACGGCAGACAATTCCCCAGCCTCTCCTGCCACGGCAGACAATTCCCCAGCCTCTCCTGACACGGCAGACAATTCTCCAGCTTCCCCTGCCATGCCAGACTCAACTGATATTTCCGCTGCCACTACACCCGAACAATCACCGCCCCCTCCTCCTCATGCTGTTTCCGTTCCAATCCCTCACAACGATCATGTCATGCGTACCCGTGGTAAGCGTGGTTTTCATATTCCTGTCCGTAAACTAAATTTAACTGCCACACCCGCCCTATCACCTATACCCTCGTCTTACAAGCGTGCTCTTCTCGATCCGCTGTGGCACGCCGCCATGCGTGATGAGTTCGATGCTCTCACCCAAAACAACACATGGACTCTAGTCTCTAGGCCTCCTAATGCCAATGTTGTCTCCGGCAAATGGGTTTTTCGACACAAATTTCACTCTGATGGTTCGCTGGCTCGTTACAAAGCTCGATGGGTTTGTCGAGGTTTTTCTCAACAGCACGGTATCGATTTTGATGAAACCTTCTCTCCTGTTGTCAAACCAAGTACCATTCGTGTAGTTCTTAGTCTTGCTACTTCTTCCTCTTGGCCCATTCACCAACTTGATATCAAGAATGCTTTTCTTCACGGTACTCTTAATGAAACTGTCTATTGTCAGCAACCCTCAGGTTTTGAACACCCTTCCTCTCCAAATCTAGTTTGTCTTCTTCACAAATCTTTATATGGTCTCAAACAAGCCCCTCGGGCATGGTTTCATCGGTTTGCTACCTTCATCCAAACTATAGGTTTTCTGCCCTCCAAATCTGATTCTTCCTTGTTTATATTTCGGTCCTCCGAGCACACTGCCTACTTGTTATTGTATGTCGACGATATTATTCTTACTGCCTCTTCTACTCACTTCTTAAATCACATAATTTCCTTACTAAACAATGAATTCTCCATGACTGATCTAGGACCTCTCCATCACTTTCTTGGCATTGTTGTTTCTCGCTCGCACGATAGTCTTTTTCTTTCACAACGCCAATACATTCTTGATTTGATTGCTCGTGCTGGTATGTCTGAGTGCCAACCAGCTCGCACGCCTGCTGATGTCGGCGCAAAACTTTCTGCCACTGGTGATCCTGTCTCTGATCCCGCTTTCTATCGTAGTCTCACCAGTGCACTTCAATATGCCACTCTTACACTTCCTGACATATCCTACTCCGTTCAACAAGCATGTCTCTACATGCATGATCCCCGTCTACCTCATTTAAATCATGTCAAACGCATACTCCGCTATCTCCAGGGTACTCTTGATCACGGTTTATGCATTAACTCCTCTTCTCCAACAAGTTTGACAGCTTATTCTGATGCGGATTGGGCAGGTTGCCCGGATACTCGACGATCTACATCCGGTTACTGTGTTTATTTGGGTGACAATCTTGTTTCATGGTCTTCTAAAAGGCAGGTCATAGTCTCCAGGTCATCAGCTGAAGCGGAGTACAGATCGGTTGCGCATGCTGATGTCGGCCTATTGATCGTGCCACTATTGTCTACTGTGACAACATCTCTGCCGTTTACATGGCTGCAAATCCTGTTCATCATCGGCGCACGAAGCATATTGAGACCGACATTCATTTTGTCCGCGAGAAGGTTGCTCTAGGAGAGGTGCGTGTTCTCCATGTTCCGACAAGTGCACAGTTTGCAGATATCTTCACCAAGGGACTACCTACTGCTCCATTCACCGACATTCGATCCAGTCTCAACATTGTTACACCGGACGTCGAGACTGCGGGGGGATGTTAGTCATACGTGTTCGGTTAGGATACCAAACCCTAAACCCTATGTCGGTTGGCTCATGTACTATATAAACTATGTAATAGATCCCTTGTGTATCAATCAATCAATACATACGATTCAATCAATCTACAGGCTCTACTAGGCTCGGTGCTAATTTCCTTCTCTTCTGCTAGATTACCATACTAGATGTGGGTGAAGAAAAAATACACCTATGTGAATAGTATGTACGACGAAGTGACCATTGTACATGGAGATATGTTGTTTGTACATACCACAACTTGTGCAACACACCTCCATCGCGTGTACATTTAAGTAAACAGTTTGTGTAGTTCACATATCACTTGGAGTTGAATTGGCACGAGATAGTTTTATGATGTCTGACCCCACTACTCGGTTGGCGTTATGCCATGTTCGTTGAGCTGGCTCGGCTGGCTGGCGTCGTAGTTAGCGTACGTGCCGCCTGGGCAGTATGTGGCGCGCACACACCGACACACGCACCTCATTGTGTCGTTCCTGTTGATGCATGACGAACACATCCGCATGCAGTGATTAGAGTGACTCTGCAAATGTCGTGAATTTACCCTGTGTGTTGAGCTCAAAATCACGCGGGGAGGACACTAACGGATATCAAATCATGATCGAAGAGCAGGGCCCACCGCCCGATCCTGTGAGCCGGGTCCACCCGAGCGCCGAACACCGGAGTAGTAACCATCTAACGAACTCGTGTCGCCGTTATAACCGCTCGCGCCGTTCCCCACCATCTCCACTCTGCCCCGTACCCTTTCATTCAAACAACCGGCTTCCCTCCATCCTCTTCCAGAACCCTCCCCGCTTCCGTTTTCTTCTCCCTCTTCGTCCCACGCCAAGAACCCGATCGATCCGCAACTCCCCAATGGGGCAAGACGACCGCGTGGTCGTTGATACGTCCGAGGTCCAGACGGAGCAGGGTGGCGAGGCTCCTGCCACGGTTCTCGCCGGCGAGGTGTCCGGTGCCGAGGAGGGCGTCTCGGAGGTGGACAGCTCCGTCCGCGTCGCTGCTTCGGAGGGCGCCAAGAACCAGGACTGTTGGAAAGACTAGTGCAATTCACATATACTGTAACACCCCCTTTCACGTGTGACTCGGGGAGGGAGAGGCCACACGTGCAACCGGAAGATAGCGACGGCGCGCAAGTCTCAGAGGTATGGCGCAAGACAGGCTCATACTTGGACACAAGGGGGGTTACCAGCAATTTTTAATAAATTGCACAAACCAGGACTCGAACTCGAGACCTTCAGCTCTGATACCATGCAAACGAGAGGGTTGAGGGAAACGCCACACAATGGGCGATCAGCTCATGTTGCTCATATAGCACAAATACAAGGATGGCTTGCACGGCAAGGATGCAATCTACAACTACCAAACCGAGATACACATGATCGGTTGAGGAGATTTGCTAACAGACTTGCCTAACAACTATACACGAGATATATACTCTAACAGTTCGCCGGAGGGACATCGCCCTCGACAGGTTCCTCACTTCTCCCGTCCGCGGCTCCTCTGCCTCTGCCTCTGCCTCTGCCTCTGAGTGGGCGAGGAACGTCATTGCGGGCAACACGGCGTCGTGGGCTTCAGGATCAGGGACGCGAGACGCCACGCCGCCCGTGCCCGCACGCCGCGGGCCGCGATCACCCGCCTCGGAGCCTCATGCGGCGGCCCGTTCTCCTGTGCGTTGACGGCGGCGCCGGGGAGTGCTCCGGGCGAGCCCGACGGGAGAGGGAGATTCTACGGCGGCCTTGGGGCGTCGCTTGCGCTCAGTGTGGTTACTGTTCCGTCAGTGACAGTTAGCGATCTGAATTAGGGTGAGGTAATTGTCATTCTTCTCTTCATCTCTTTCATTTTTCATGTGCAGGCTTTTGGGTTCTGATCTGCAACTTTTGCTGATGTTTCTATTCGTCAGTGACAGTTAGTGATCTGAATTGTTCGAGGTTCAGCAAACTGGCTCATCAAGGTTCTTCAGAAAGCACACAAGGCCCCGAAATCATCTCTTCTCTGTACTTAGCTTTTGTTAGATCAATCTCTGTTAGAGCATAGCATTGGTATGTTGGTGGAGTTTTGAACTTGGTGATCTGTGTATAGCTGCGATTCAGAATGAACTCAAGTTAGCAACCACGTGCCTGCGATAGTCTCTGGTTGCAGACTCTCAGGTTGAAGTTTTGTGATTGTCTCATCTTGCAGTTCTATGAACTCTACTTCAGATTGTTACACCCATTGTGCCTTCTTGCAGTTTTTTCCTTCGCGTCAGTTTTCTGAACTTTGATTCAGACTTTTATTCCTAACGACTTAGCGTGCAGCTTTCAGAATTCTATGTGGTGTTATTCTTATGCTTCCCTCTCAATACCGTAGTCATGGAGTGTTCTTCATTTTTGTCTTTTATACTAGTAGATTTTGTACTAGTTGATAAGCACTTTTAGCTTTGAATCAGTGCTATTGTGCTAATTTCATGATGAATTGAAAATTATGGCATGGAAGGTATATTATTCACATTAACGCCTTAAAATATACTCCAGTAAGCATAATCACAAAAGAGCTACAGAGTGGTTTAGGATTCAGCAAACGACGTAGATGCATAGTGGGGCAAAGTACATATGGTGTTCCACTGATCTGGAGCATACACGGCAAGGCCCTGGAAGTCTCTTATCCGTAGTTATTTTTATAGTTAGAGCATAGTAGCGTTGTGGTTTCGAACTGTGGTGCCATGGTGATGGTGTGTGACTGGAATTCAGAGTGAACTCAAATTAGCAGAAAGTTCCACCCCTTCTGCGCTCGCAGGTTCTGAATACTGAATTCTAGTCTATCCAGACATTGCATTGTCAGCGATATTAGCTGTACTGGAGCATATCACTGTTATGCTGTTGCTTTTAACCATGGGATGTCTGAGGATGATTGACTGTGACTGAAATTCAGAATGGATGGACGAGTTAGCACTAAAATCGAAATTCAGAATGGGAGTACTGTCCATTCGATGCTGTCAGTTTCCAAATGCTGAACTTCAGTCTCGCCAAACACTACTACATTGTGAGCGACATTATTTTGGTCGATTTGTATCTCTAAGATAAGTGTCTCAGCTTGAAGTTTTGGGAATTCAGATTTACTTTATTTCACAGAAGGAATACCGAGCGAGCTCTGCTTTACTAGGTACCGTGATTTAACAATATCTACTTTTTAGCCCGTTTTAGCCCGGTTACTCGCCAATTAACAGTGCAATTCTCTTCTACTTAGCTAATGCGATGAGGCAAAACTTTTGCCTCTGTTTCGAAGAAAAACCGAGCATGCTCTGCTTCACAAGGTACAGTGATTTAACAATATCGACCAGCACACCACGATTTAGCCAAGAACAATAAAAGTCATATCACGTTATGTATGTTACATAAGAAAAAAAAAAAAAGCGCAAAAAAATGGCGCGGCAAATGATCCCTTCTCAAACACATGGAGGGGTGACTGGTGGGAGGCGCATGCACGAATCTCAAACAGAAATGGACGGTGATCTCGCGCACGTTAGAGAACGTTGCTCGGGCCGAGCAACAACACTAGAAGAGTTGCCATTATCATGAGCGACACCCGCTCCGGCGCCGTCTGAGCACCCGCCGCCGCCGGGCCTATGGTTGTGGCCGTCTGGAACGTCAGCTGCCCTCCGCGGATGTCGTAGGTCATGTTCCTGCCCGCCTGAATGAGGCTTCCTAGGACAGACCCGGACCTCGCCGGCAGTATGGTGAGGCACGTCTGCTCGCCGACGGCCAAGAAGTAGTTCTCCACCTTGAGCTCCATCGTAGCGTCGGCACCGTCGAACACAAGCGCGAGCCTCGGAACCTTCGCGTTGGTGAAGTCCTTGGTGAGGAAGCACAGGTGGCGGACGTCGCCGGCGACGTTCACTGGAGCCATGCCGTTCGACTGGAACCTGCTCACAAGCTCCCGCCTCAAGACTCTGTACGCTGTCTCCTGGAGGTAGGTGACAGGCTGGGTGGTGCTGAGGAACACCCCGCCGGAGCCGTCCGCCTGGACGTCGAAGGTCCCCTCGGGGATGGCGGTCAGGAGCTGGCCGTCGACCTGCACGCCGGTAAGCTTGACATAGTACAAGTCAGGTTTCTGGTTCTCTGTTGCTGACAGAAGCGGCGTGCTGCCCCCTGTACTCGTCTGCACGGCGCCGGCGATGTCTTGGCCATCGTCGGCGCCCCAGCTCCAGCTGACGAAGCTCTTACCAGCAGGGTCGTCCAGAGTCGCGATAAAGTAGGTGAAGCTGGAGATGTCGAGCTGCGACACGAGGGAGAGGGGCCCTCTGCTGAAGCCGGCGAAGCCAGAGGCGCCGGCGAGGTCCGACACCATGATGTCGATGCTGCAGCCGAACACCACGTCCGGGACGGGCGTTCTCGTCCCGAAACTGAATGTGTCGGTGATAAGGAAGCCGGACGTGTTGGCGGCGCCGTAGAAGTCATCCGCGTAGCGGCAGAGGTCGCTACCTTGGTCGCAGCCGTGGTCGCCGGGGATCATGCGCTGGCAAGTCTTGGAGGCGCAGCTGACCCTGTCGACGGAGTCGGAGTTGTTGGGCAGAAAAGTGGGCGTCGCCGGCGGCGTGAACCCGGTGCACGTGGGGCAGGGCACGCACTGTGCCCAGACGAGCTCGGTGGTGATGTCCATGACTACGGGGAGGGTCTGCGGCGAAGTCCCCACGGAGAGGTCGAAGACTATGGCGCCGGAGCCGCCTGCCTTTGCGCTGGCCATCTGCTGGCCGGAGCCGGCCTGCTGCGCCTTCTGCTCCATGTAATCCATGGCGGAATCCTTGATGGATGTACGAACATCTTTGGCCATGAACTTGATGATGTTGGGATTCGGTGGGATGGCAGCCCAGGCGACAGTCACCGGGTCCAGAGGTAGAAGAAGAAGAAAAATAAGTGAGGCCGCCATTGCTACCGTCACTGCGACTGCCATACCTGCTCTATCTCTACGTACAACAGTAAAAGGCCCTAGTTAACACTATATATATAGGAGGCGATTGTGTTATCTATACATACCTTTCCAACATATTGGAGGTGGTCTAGATCCAACCGTACTTCTGCGTTTGGAAGCAGGAGACCTTCTAGATTATGCATGAGTGCAACCAAGTGTGACCAAATACACTGTCTACGCTTAATGGATTATCTAGTAGCATCCAACTTTCCTATTAATGGTGCAGCGCCGGATGCGACATTCTCGATCTTGAACATCCATGACCAAGATCTTCCATCAATTAATAGACGCGCGGTATGCGCTGTACATGTTGTTTCTTAAAGAAACATGGGAAGGAGGCATTATTGGTCAATGATAACATTCTGCAATGCATGACAACCAGCTTAAAAACGGAAAAAAACTAATGTGTTTATTTTGATTAAATGAAAAAACCAATGTTTCTTATTAAATGGAAGAATCAGTGTTTGTGTGCATACGCCGATGGAGGTACGTAGGTAGCCTCGTACTGAACGCGCGCACGTCCGGCCTTGTTTTTGTTCGACGACACGGTCGTATCCATGGTCGATGGATGTCGTCTTAGCACTTGGCAAACAATAGTACTACTACACACCCATGCAACAACGAAAGTATATTACGAGTACTAAAATATCTGCCCATGCACATACGATGTTGCTTGGCGTATATCTTTAGGGTATACGACCGAGTCGTTCATTTCGGAAAATGAAGAAATGTCTAATTCGTGAGTTGTTCCTTCCTTGTTTGTACCGTACGGGTCCTACACTGGGGCACAACAAATGGTCGGCCGGTCTTTCCAACCTCGCTTTTTCTGGGGACGACCGGCTACTAGAGTCACAGACAAAAAACAAGAAATCTCGCTGTCAATTACAAAAAAACTAGTTGACGAGTACATAGTACACCGGGTACCAAGGAGGAGGATAAAATCAGTCATACGCGAAACAGGAATTTCTTTTTTGCGAAACCCAATACAAAAGAAGATGCTCAAAATACATGTATACACTCACCCCTACGAAGCACGCACTCACGCCCTACCCCTATGAGCATCTCCGAGCATCTCCGGCGGTTCTTGAGATTGACGAAGTCACCACAGGCGTCTCGCTATCGACGGAAATGTCGTCTCCCACTAAAGAATATTCCGCCTTTTTATGAGACACTAAGACGTCAAATCTGGGGTTTGAACTCTGGTGGGCTGGGTATGCCACTGCCCTCTGAACCATCCAGCCACAGGTTGGTTCTCACAGGTATTACAACTCCCCGCAAACAGTACTAGGGTCCTTTCCTCCGTGTCTCGGGGGTCTAGAACATGTCTATCTATGTCTCGGATGCAACCATTATTGATTTTCCGTGCATATACCACCCCATATTAAGTATTGATGGTACGCATCTTTTGATGGTCTCTCAGCCTCCACCTCTCCCGATCTCGATCTAGCCACAGCCTCCTCCATAGATCGGTTCCCCCTCCTCCGGCCGGCCTCGCAGGCGTCGGGAGGGGTGGGGAACCCGATCTATGGGTGGAGTTTTCAATAAAAGTATTGTCTCCAAAAGATTAGGTTAGGGTTTTGGTAGTCATCCTCTCTTGATCTCTACGTCAATGGAGATTGCATCGTCTATAATAAGTGATTTTCGGTGGTGTTGAAAGATTAAGATTTTGTGGGTATGGTCTTTCAGATCTTACTTCGTCAGTTCGATTTTGCTCTTTTTCTCATGGTTGCCGCAAGGAGAATTATCCTTGAAATATTTATCCTGTCTGCTACGTTCTCCATGTTGGGCGTCGCACAGAGCTAGACCGGAAAATCAAAAATTTCCGGCTAGACTCCGGCTAGCCGCCACCCAAGATCCGGCCATGGCCAGAGGTCACGGTTCTTACCCTTGACGCGCAGATGCGGAAGCTGAGGAAGCGCGTCGAAGCTGTGCCGTCCTTGTTCCTCGTCAACTGGTCCGGCTCCGGCGTGCTGCTCGATCCTGGGACCTGCTTCGCCGCCGGCTCCGGTGTACCTCGCCTGCTTCCGCCTCCAACTCCGCCGCCCTACTCTGACGAGCACCAAAACTATGGTGCCTCTGCTCTCACACACACATACAAGGTGGAGCAGCAGCAGGGGAGATGCTAGTCTGTCCTGCCGCCGCGGGACAGGAAGGTGGAAGGCCTCAAGCCTGCGGGTCTGTCACTTGTGTCTTTCCGCCGCCCCTCCACCAACCTTTATATAGGGAGTAGGTGAGGGCACACAACACTTGTGTCTCTCAGTCCTAAAACCCTAACCCTAGTCAACATGGGTCCAACCCTACTTGACAGGTGTCCCTATCCGTACAAGTCCTACTTGCCGGCTTATGTTAGTAGGATCAACATCCGACTAGCTCCACTCTCTTAAGTGTGCGATCCTGCAGGCTCACGGTAAGCTGGTCATAGCTCAGTGATCTCTCGATCAAAGCCATTAGTCGGTAGCGGCCTCTAGCAAGACGTGCCGACTCCCAGATACCTGCGAGTGCCCTCAATGTGACGAGCTGTCCAAGTCTCTTTGCCTCACGATGCTTTGAACGCTCGCCGCCGGGTCGTCGTTCGCGGCGGCGCCCGACAACCGGGGCTTGAAGTTGAGCACCACGTCGCGCTTCCGCACCTTGTCCGTCTTCTTCCTGAGGTGCCTCAGCCTGGCGACCCTGTCCACGGCGCACACGCGCAGGTCCATTACCTTGATGTCCACCCCGGCCGGCGGTCCGTGCACGTACACCTCGGCGCGGCGCAGCTGCTCGTCGACCCGGAACGCGCCCTTGATCTGGCCCACTTCCCCGGCACCGCCAGCACAACGCCACCGCCGACGGCCAATCCCTCCCCCGTGCGCATCTCCACATGCACGGGGTGCCCGCCGTCCGCGCCGGCCGGGCCGCCCTCCACGGAGACCCACCCGGCCACACGGTACGTGACCTTGGCCTTCGGCTTCTGCGAGATCTCCCGGGAGAGCCCGTCCTTCTCGTCCGTGCGGCGCGCGGCGAGGACGTACCGGCCGCTCGGCTTCTGCTTGCACTCGCCCGGCACGTCCTCCGCCGTGGCCGAAAGCGGGGGTGGCGCCGGATCGCTGTGCGCGGACAGCGTGCTCGAGCCAGCCGCCGCCCACCCTGACAGGTCGCCCTCGTCCTTCTTCGAGCCGCCGAACCAGAGCAGGTTCACGGCGTGGGCCTCCTCCTCTTTCTCCTCCTCCTCCGTCATCTTCACGGCGCTGGCCGCCGCCTGTTCGTCCGTGTTGTTGCCGCCGTCCGCCATTATCTTCATCGCCAGCGCCACCTCCTCCTGCACATACACGCACGCACCCACGAACATACATTCATTCCAACGGAACACACGAGCACAGAGTTTGTACACATTATTATCCCAGAGAACTTTGAGAAGCATGTCGTGCACGGTGGCTTTTGGGAAAGAAAGAAAAATAAATTCTTTTTATCGTGCACGCTGTGCAGGCTTTCCCTTGCAATGTGTCGATGTGGTTGGAGAAATCCTAGCCATCTGATGCCATGTTCTTGTCGGGATCGGACAGCCATGCAATGCACGCACGACATGTGTTAACTAGCTTAGCTTGCTCGACCAGTTGCTTGGCTTCAAAGATGGGAATCGATTTGGTTTGGAAAACAATGGGCGGCGGAAGAAGTGAACATGCTTGAACATTACTTGGAACCCACATTTCGTCTAGCAAGTTCACGCGGGCGGCGAAACTGTGGGGATTTTTCGACCAACCTTCAAATTTGCACGACTCTAGCTATTGCACGAGCTACGTACACGTACACCACTGGACACATATAGCCCATGCCCTTTTTTTCCAAGCTTTCATCCAGGGAAAACATTTAATTTTAAGGAGATCCATGGAAAACATCATGTGCATGTAGATTGTAATCCTAAGATAGGAATGACAACAGCTGATCACATACCCAGGGGCGGAGCTACTTGGGCTCACCCTGATGCAAGGGCATCAGGGTCGAAAAACTTTTGTAGCCTTACTTACATAGACTAAGCATGGAACATCGATCAGGGGAACTTAAACATGATGCATCGTGGTTAGCTTAATTCAAAGATCCACCCCCTGCACATACCTCGTTGAATGCCATGTCGATGGGGCGAAGGGACGACGTCGTATGAGGCGAAACGTGTTATCGTTGCCGCTGTTGATGCTGCTGCTGGTGTGTTGTTGTTGGGGTGGTGAGTGAGGCAGCATGGGCATGCAGTGTGGCCAATTTATAGGACTCTTGGTAAGTCAGTTTGGCCGGCGATCCACATCCATGGCGACAGAGGAAAAAAAGGTGGCATGCAGAAACCGGTTGATAGCTAGCTGTAGCCTGTAGGAAACCAAAGCTTAGCTGCCGCCATGCCATGGCCAATCTGGGCTACCTAACTCGTATCTTTCCCCCTATCTTTTGTGCAACACTCAAGTTTGGGCAACACAGGATTAGTCAATCAGCCCGGGCCGCCCGGATTGTCTCGCCGACATGCGGGGCCTGTGATATCAAGAGGGTAGCTTCATCGGCGGTCAGCTGGCCGGTTGATTAGCTAGTACTGTACATAATTTGTTTGATTACGGCAATGATCATTCGCAAAATCTAAGCATCTCCCAACTCCCATCCTTTTCTTGGCTGGCTTTCGGAGGAGTAAAAGTTAATCAATCCTCCTGCGGTCTTTGGTACGCCGGTGCGTTCTAGTACTATTATATGTGCAGATATGTGAATGTGATGGCCGATAAGATAATTAACAATAACCTAGCCAGTAGCCGTACACATGTGCTTTTTGAAAGTTCTTGAAAGTACAAATGTGCTTCTAACACATGATGGTACATCTACGGCCACTAGCTAGATAGAAGATAGTAGTATAACATATGTGTCTAGATCTAGCAGGAGATATTCTTCCCTTTGTGAAATGTGAACCGAGTGTTTCACCGTTGAAGGGGCTTATACTCTCGCAGCCGTCCCATGACATACGTGCGTGATGGGCATCTCCACTTCGATTTGCCGATCGAATCGACCAACGATCTAGTAAGTCGCAAGGCCATGGCGTCAAGCTACAAAAATCGGCCGAGGCTTATATGCATATCCAGCTTGGACGACTCTGGAGTGATCCGTGACGTCCGTTCTCGAATCTTGACGGCACAAGCAACAAGGTCATCAGCGTGCATGCGTTGCCGGCCCAAGAAACTGAGGACCGTAATGCATGGGCGTCCTCGGTCGCTTCGAAAGCATGGAAACACGTCCACGAATTGTCCACGAGAAATCAGTTAATGCGCCTAACCATGGATCATGCATGCATCTGCAAATCGCAATAACTTCGTATCTTGCTAGCTCAATAAATCTTTTCCTTGCGCCGACAAACATGTATCTCTACGTCTGAAAAGACGTCTGAATAGTGGCAATCTCATGATATCTCGTATCTTCTCTGAGTGCCTTAATTTCGAAAAGAAAATAGAGTGCCTAAGTCTCCGTACGTCCAGAGAGATTTAACTAGATCTCGATCGATTTCACAAATTCTTTATAAATCTTAAAGGTATATGATATAAAATTTTGTTTCTATGATATAAAAGAATGAGGCGCTTCTTCTTAGAGTTCAAAAAATGTAAATTCTTACATGGATCTTACCATTGGACTGACGGTTCTAAGGGCCGGCTTGGAGTTAAGAAATTCTCGGTCGACCGAGGATTACAAGAAAAAAACATTTAGCCATGCATTGATTCTGTGGGCGTGTGTGGTTCATGGCGGTGCTCACACGCCATTCCCTTCATTGAGGCATCATTGTCAGGAACCTTTCTCGTAGTTCAGGTGTTGCCAATGGTGGTAGTTAATATGGATTTCCCCGACTTGCCTATATTATGAAAGGACCTAGTCGGTAAGGATGGCAATGGAGCGGGTTTGGACAGAACATCGCGGGCAAGGCGACAAAGTGGTGCCACTTGTCGCATTCCAAAGTATTTCGCCGGCGGTGGGGTTCTCGGTGTCGGTCGTGCATGACGACGCGTTGCTGTTCCAAAATTTACTGGCTCGCCCGTCTGGTCCAGCGTGACGCGCGAACATGTAGGAGGTGCCGGCGGAGATGAGCACACTAGTGGACGATGGGCCTTTTGTCCCGACCCGTAAGGGCCATCTGTCCCGGTTGGAAAACCGGGACTGGAAATGCGGGACTAAAGGCCAACCCTTTAGTCCCGGCCCGGTTACCAGCCGGGACAAATGGCCCTCCACGTGGCCGGCGCCGTGCGTGAAGGGTGCACCCCCTTTAGTCCCGGTTGGTAACACCAACCGGGACTAAAGTCATCCACATGTCCAGCGCCGGAGCCCTCTTCTTTTAGGGTTTACGGTTTTGGTTTAGGGTTTTAGTTCCTTTTCATTTTGTGTATTCTTTTTTCAATTTGTGTTTTCAATTCAATTATTTTTCATATGAAACAAGTTTTCGTATATATAAGATAACTTGTCTTACGATCGAGCATACACATATATACAATTTTGATAGTTACATGGAGATCACAATTACCGGGACTAGAGCCCGTCTATTCGATTACACGGCCGGGGATCATCAGTAGCGCCTATTCACACTAAATTCTCCGGCGTCGTCTACCATCTCTTTCAACAAAAATCCCGCCAGTTCCTCTGCAATTCCTATTAGGCGTTGCTCTGGTAGGAGCTGTTCCCGCATGCGGTCGAGCTATATAAGAAAAGGAGATCAATATGAATATCAATCATGATAACAAAAAGTGATGGTAATAAAATAATTTTGTGAATGTATTTCTTACGGATGTTGCTCTAGAATCTTTGTGCTCAGTGGTAAACATGCGAATGAACTCGCAAACGTAGTATCCACATAGATTCGTCCTCGGTGGCTGCCTCGCGCACTTTACGAGAATAGAATTCAATCAAAATAATAATCTAGCATCATAATTGTATTGAAACTAGAAGTAAAGAGATGCGCGGACATATCTCGTACTACTTACCGAGACCGGCTTAAACGTCAGCTTCTCACTAAAGGAACCCGCAACCTAAATCTTGAACAGGTTCCAAACCCTGCCCGGCAAAGAAAATGAATGAATGACTTATTCATTACATGATATCTCAGGAAATCAACGAAAGAGACCGATATAGCGCGAAAATTACCCCTGCAGCATGTCCTGCATGCTGCGGAACTCTTCCAGCTGTCTCTTTAATGGGTCCATGACTTCAACTATTCCCTTATGAATTCGAATGTTTAGCAGAATCCAGTGGAACCTGCACACGTTTATATATATACGTCAGTAACTCATCAATTACTACACTAAAATATTGCTACACTAAACAATAATATTTACTACACTAAATATTGCTAACAATTTCTAACAATATTACTAACTAAATATTCCTAACAATTTCTAACAATATTACTAACTAAATATTGCTAACAATTTCTAACAATATTACTAACTAAATATTGCTAACTATTTCTAACAATATTACTAACTAAAATTTTAACAATTTCTAACAATATTACTAACTAAATATTGCTAACAATTTCTAACAATATTACTAACTAAATATTGCTAACAATTTCTAACTAACTAACTAAAAATTTCTAACTAACCTAACTATTCTAACTAACCTAACTATTCTAACTAACTAACAATTTCTAAACTAACCTAATATTTCTAACTAACCTAATATTTCTAAACTAACCTAATATTTCTAACTAACCTAATATTTCTAACTAACCAAAATTTCTAAATTAACCTAATATTTCTAACTAACCTAATATTTCTAAACTAACCTAAAATTTCTAAACTAACCTAATATTTCTAACTAACCTAAAATTTCTAACTAACCAAAATTTCTAAATTAACCTAATATTTCTAAACTAACCTAATATTTCTATGACGTCATCAATGGAGTCCTCTCCACTGCCGACGATGGTTTCGGTGATTGGGGGCACAAGGAGCAACGCGGCTAGGGGTGTTCGAGAGAGGGACTCTCGGGTGACCTATTGGTGGCGGCGCCGCCCTTTTTGGGTCGGCGGAGCATTGCCGGCGACGAGCGTGCGCGGCGGCAGAGGGAGGCGCACGGCACGGGCGAGCTCGAGAGCGAGAGGAGGGAAACGGAGGGGTGCCTGAGCACCGCAAGCTCACCAGGAGCACGATGGAGGCGTCGGCGAGTCCAGGCGAGGTCGAAATCGACGGCGTTGAGCGGCGCGGCGGATTTGGGCAGCCTGGCGGCGTCGTCTCGTCAAATTTGCTCCAAGTCCCGGTCGGTGGAACCGACCGGGGTGGAGGCCGGGCTACTTATACCCCCCCCCCCCCCCCCATTTGTCCCGGTTCGTGGCTCAAACCGGTACTAATGGGGGGTCATTAGTCCGGCTCGTGCCACGCACCGGGACAAATGGGGGGGGGGGGGGGCTTTTCGGGCTCCCGCGCGCTCTACCAGCCATTTGTCCCGGCTGGTGATATGGGCCGGGACAAATGGGCCCAAATTTGCGCGCGCTGAGCCAAAACTTGGCGCGCTGCAGTTTTTTTTTCTTCTAAATCTGGAACAATTTTTAAACATTTGAACATTTCAATGAAACCGTTTTTGCATACTTATGAATTTGAGAAAACTTTCAACATGAAAAGTGCTTGAATTTGAATAAGCAATTCAAAACCATTTTCTGTTTTATAAAATAATTATTCTAACTATTCAAACTATTAACCATTTAGGCATTTTTAATTAAAAAATGCATTAACTATTATCTTTTGCATATTTTTGAATCTCAGTAACTTTCATGTAATATTATGGGTCTACTGTTCATAATGTCCAAAAATCATTTAGTCCCGGTTGGAACCACAATCCGGGACTAAATTTCTGTTTCTTCCCGCCTTTTTTCTTCCCGCGCCACTGCGCGTTCCCGCCTTATTTCTTCCCGCGCTTTCCACCGCTTCCCGCCCCCGTCTTCCCGCCATTTCTCACTATATATAGGCTTGGGCGCCATTGCCATAGCACATCTAAAATCATATCTGCAACCTCATCACTCTCTCATGGCTTCCACCGTATCTCTAACCCCCGGGAGGTGGAGGCGCTTTGCGCCTCGAACTACCCCTGCCCGCCGGGCTACCGCGTCCCCGCCGGCTGGATGCTGAGCATCGGAGGCGTGCCGGTCCCTCCTGTCCCTCTTGGTGTGGCGCGCCAGACGGCCATGACGAACCACTACTACCTCGAGCTCACGCCGGAGCAGCGGAGGGATCCCCGCTGGAATCCCGACTACCGCCCTACTTGGGACGCCTTCTTCATCAATCGGCGTGAGAGGGCGCTCGCCAGGCATGAGGAGGACGGCCCGCCTCCTTCGAACTTCAACGAGGCCGGCCGTCGGCTGTGGTGGGGCGGCCGGACTCTCCAGGGCGTCATGGCCTACATCACGGCCGGCAATAACCCCCGCCTGCGCTATCCTCACATCCAGTCCACGCGTGCCCACCCGTCGAGGTTCCAGCCGCGAAGGCCGCACGACGACAGCGACGACGACGGCGGCGACTACGACGACTACGGGGACGATGTTTATAGGGCTAGGCAGGAGTTTGACTAAATCATTTGTGACTTAATCTGGCCATGTATCTTAATTTTCAGTTGTGCTATGTAACTTGGTGTTAGTTGCGTTATGTACTTTAATTCCAGTTTGATTGTAATAAAATTTTCTTTCCGCCCTTTTCCTCCCACAAACACTTATCATATTGTTACTAGTTTGAATAGTTAGAATAATTATTTTTATGCGATGGAGCTGGCCCCCGAGGAGCTGGTACGTCGCCGTGTCAGGGAGGAGAACGAGCACGTCCGTCACTATATGTATGCGATGGAGCTCGGCCGTGGCACTTGGAGGCGGCGAAGCTGCGCTGGCCCTGATGCCCCTGGCGCAGTTTGGTCGGCAGCTGGATGTTGGCATGCTCGCTCGGCGAGTCATCTCTGCATGGCGAACGATCTGTGTGTTGCTATAGCCTCTTAATTAGCTGAAAGATTCCACAAGTAGCATGCACCATTAAGTAGCAAACTAGATCGACCACAAGTAGCAAACTAGACAACATATATGCAGCAAACTAGATAATAAGTAGCAGACTAGCTAACAAGTGGCACGGCAAGGTACTAAACATCCTAATCGATGAGGTACTCTTCCTCCAGCTACTGCCGTATAGGGTGCCCCAGGGGAGAGCTCCTTGGAGTAGCAGACTAGCTAACAAGTGGCATTTTTTACCTCAACTCACTAGTACAAAACCTACAATTAGAGCCGGTTCCAGTACATGGGCTAGAGCCGGTTTTACCATCCGTCTGTACGCAACAGTCGCTAATGATAAGCACCCCCGTAGCCGGTTTTAGGAAACGGCTCTAAAAACAACCCTTAGCCGGTTGTAAAAAACAACCGTCTCCAAGAAGTGCTCCATCGTAGCCGGGCAAAAAAACTAACCGTCTCGGATGCCGGAGACGGTTGGTAGTCAGAACCGGCTCCACTTATGTTCCATCGGAGACCGTTGAAATTCTCACCAGCCTCAAATAATATTTTCATCCGAGACGGTGGCAAATACAAACAGCCTCTAATATATTTTGCATCCGAGACGGTTTATAATAACGACAGCCTCTAATATATTTTGCACCGGCGACGGTTGATAATACCGACAGCCTTTAATATTTTCTCATCCGAGACGGTTGAGAATAACGACAGTCTCTAATACTTTTCACATCGGAGACGGCTGAGAATAACAACAGTCTCTAACATATTTTTCATCGGAGACGGTTGATAATACCGACAGCCTCTAATATTTTCTCATCGGAGACGGTTGAGAATAACGACAGTCTCTAATACTTTTCACATCGGAGACGGCTGAAAATAACAACAGTCTCTAACATATTTTTCATCGGAGACGGTCACGATTAATAACAGCCTCTGGTAAACATTTTATCGGAGACGCGGTTGTAAGTTACAGCCGGCTCTATTTCCCGGATGGTCCGGAATTATTGAGGGGCTCCGGTTTTAACCAGTAGCCCTCAGCACAGGTATATGCTCCAGTCAATCACAGATTGTGCACGTCAAATCACAGATTATTGCACCAAAACCAAGTGACATTACTGCACCACACAAGTGACAAGGTATATGCAGGGGCGAATCTGCCGTATAGGCGCTGGGTTCAGCTGACACCAATGCAATTCTCGTAACCATGAAGAAGTCCCGTACAAATTTCTTATCTGACCCCATCCGCAAAACCAATCTGACCCCATCTAAGCCCAGCTGTAAAAGAGACACGCTTTGTGGGCTTAAGGAAATGAGAAATAGGCAATCAATTAGACATAATGGCCCACGCTAAGGCTGTGTCTGATCAAATCGTTCGCCTGATCGCCGCACATACATGGGCCAGAGTCTGTATTGCTGTACGTGAGCAACCGCTGATCGTTAGACTGCGTCAATATTTCCTTCGTTTCTTCTCTCTCGGCGGCGTCTCCGACTCTCTCCTCGGATCGAGCGGCGGCCGGCCGCACCAGTCCAGAGACTCCACGATCAGTCGATCTGGCGCTGCGCCGTCCGGAGGCGATAGCTGGATGCTGGAATAAGGCGGCAAGACGGAAACAAATCTAAGACGCCAGCGTCCACAGCAGATTGAAACCAAAAGTTCAGATAATAGCCAATTCACAAATCAAATGGGGGAGAAATTGACGAGTGATTGTCTCATCTGCTTTGTGAATAAACATATATTTTAAACTATTACAAAAGATGACGTTATTGATTAAGAAAGTAGAAAATTGAGGAGGGAAATTGTAAAATGTGAGTGAGTCCACTCCCACCACATGTTTCTATTATATATAGTTCTCTCGTATTTAATTCTTTATTGCTTGCATTTTTTGTCAGTATAACACGTGTTTCTTATCGTCTACATACTTCAGGATTCTACAAATGAGGCCTTGGAATAAATTTATGGAAGTCACATTTTTAGTTTCTCATTAATATTTTGAAAGAAGTCGATTTAAAGTGTCATCTAATGGTATGTGATATTTCCTCTACTCTAGTAGCGAAAAAAAAACTGCCCCCGGGATCGCTTGGACGTCAGAGAGTTGTTGCTGAGGTTTGCTATAGTTTAATATTCTCTTGATATTAATATATTTCCCTTTATAAAAAAATCTAAATGATATGTCCCTTAGTTTATCACTAATGTAACAACTATTCTATCATTGTACATTTTCCTCGCCTATATTGTATTTTAGCGCTGCATTATGGTTGGGATGACATTGTATAATACTCCATTAAATTAGTTTAACGTTCATAGTTCTGTAGTAGCCGACCCCATCGCCATTTTTTTCTAAATTCGCCCCTGGGTATATGCACCATCACACACAAGATGCACAAATTCCATGGCAAAGTGTAAAGATCGACCGACGTCGACATACAGTTTGATGACTTGACAGTTTTCTCTCTCACAGTTTACATGTACTAGTTTCCGTCATGGTAGAACTCTCCGTCTTCTTTGAGCACTTGCTGAACCAAAAAGCCGGCAAGCTCCGATCGGATCATTGATAGCTTGGTCTTAGGTAGTTCGTTCATGTCGATTCTCGGATGCTAGGAAAATGAAATCATGATCAAAACAGGTACACAATTAAGAAGAATATGTCAACATAAGAAAATGATGTGTGCATACCTCGCCTTCCGGCTTAGGTGTCTCGATTCTGCTCATCATGATGTTCATATGGTTGCGAACATAGAAGCCACAAAACGCAGTCGCCGGAGGCTGCTGGTGGCACTGAGACATACATAGGGCATAGAAATAACCAATCAACAAGATATATATAAATTCAACATGCATGGATATATATGTACAAGTGCTAGCTAGGTAGAGGAAACTAACCGGAACATCCATTATGTGAGTTAGGGATCTGTAGGCCGGTGCATGAACTCCTCGGTTGTTAATTACTTGAAAACATCTAAGAATGGCACAGAAACAAAAATCTTAAGAAAATCTTAAGAATGGCTCAGATTAGCACTACTCCTAAAATCTTAAGAAAATCATCTAAGAAGCAGATGGATGTTTCTGAATTTGTCAAACACAAAAATACCCTCACTGCCAAGTTCAAAATGTCAAATACAAATTCCAAAAAATCTAACAGTAATTTTTGAAAAGGTGATCAAATTAACACATATTTATGGGAAAATCCCAAATTCCTAACAGGGCTAGCCTACATGTTTCACATAAATAATGTCTGATGCTTTCTATGCATCATGATGGGCCCACATGTAGCTTCACACTTGATGTACACAAATATTTTCAATTAGCATGAAGTGTTAGGATGAAATCTACAGTACATGAATGTAATGCAAGTTCATGTCCATACAGAAAAACTACAGAATGACAGAAGATTAGATATACCTGTTCAGAAGCTTGGTTACGGCATCGTAGTTCCTTTTCTGCCTCCCAAGATAAGAATCAACATAATGGACATTGCCATCCAGTAGTGAGATAGTGATAAGAATCCAGTGGTCCCTGAAAGAAGAACAAGAACACAAGTCAAATTGCACAACACATCAAACATCATTTCCCTAGAAATATCATCCATAAAACAGTACCATTATCACTGTCAGTGCTATATTTTGCCAAACATTAGGAAAACTTTTCAGAAGATCAACATTGTGAAGATATAATAATGTAATGCAACAAAATTCAAAAATGTGCTTGGGCCACTGGATGAAGATAGCTTACTGTGAATTAAAAGACCAAAATATTGACTCCTTATTCTTATCCTGGAAGCTCTTCTCCATCACATGGATGATGTAATCCTCGACAACCCTTTCGCAAGCATTCATCGTTTGTTCAGAAGCCATGTGGGGGTCGACGAAGGCTATTTTACCTGCTGCTCTGGCTTTCTGTTAGTAGTACCTATACACATGTTTTTAGATAAAGACCTATACACATGTAAAGACAGAACATGAATGAAGTGTAAATTAAGATAGCTAGAGTTATTGATGCATTGATTGATAAATAATAATAAAATACTCACAATGTACTGCATTTCACTATGCTGGCGTCAAAGGATTGCAAATTGAACAAGAGAAACAAGTCCTCCCAAGTGACTTGGAACTCGCACAAACTGTCATTCAGAAAGTGTTCAGGTTTGAACCTAACCATGAATCCCGAGACTTGGTCCTCCTCTGGCTTCTTGAAATTATTCAAGTAGTAATTTTGCAAGGATGCACAAGCCCATTCATACTCTGAGGTAATACTCGTACAATTGTGTATTAGCTTTTCTCCGGCCTTGTACGTGGGGTGTATATCAGCCTCCGGCAGAGCACCGCCCGCAACTAAATAATCTGTCAGCGCCTTGCCGGTCAATTTGCTAGCTTCAAGCGGCGTGATTTTTGCGCTGCCCCCTTTTTACCCTTGGGTTTCGTTTGAGGCTTGGGTTTTGCAGCAGGTGGCGGCTGTAGTACTGTCTGTGCTTGTGAGGAGCGTGTCGTCCTAGTAATTGCTGGGATTGATGGCTGGGCAGCTGCAGGGGTTGTCGAGGACACACAAGCGGGGGTAGGAGCTTTGGCTGCTTCGACAACAGCTGGTGGCTTGGGCACACTAGTAGCGGGGGTAGGAGCGTTCTTCGGGGCTGGTGGCGGCCGTGTCTCTGCAGCTTTCTTCGGGGCTGGTGGCGGCTGTGTCTCTGCAGCTTTGTTCGGGGCAAGGGGAGGCTGTTCTGAGGAGTCCTTCCTCATATTGTTTGGAGTTGCAGGCTTGTCAACAAGGACTCCTGCAGTCCTGCCGGCATGGCTCACGGGGGTTGTCTCTTTGATTTCTGTAGCCTTGTCCACAATAGGGGGGGTAGGTGCTTTATCTTGTACAGGAGCTGGCGGTGTGGACGTCTCTGGTATCTTCGGCGAGGGGAGGGGCGCTTCCATAGTGTCAGGTTCTGGTGTTGGGAAGTCAACTTGGACTGATCTAGTCTTGGCAGCAACACTCGTTGGGGTACTTGTCTCTTCAGCATCAGCTTGAATAGTTGGTGCTTCCTTGATCTTGGGAGTACATGTTGCTGGTGAGACGTCAGTCAAGACCGGCTTTGGCTTTGGCTGGCCGCCGACTAGAAGGATATCTACCTTGGGCCACTGGACGAAGCTCCCCCTCGCCTCAGACAGAGTAACCATCTCTTCGGTAGGGATCGGCAGCTCGATCTCACCGAACCCCTCAACGACATCATCGACGTTGACCCTAGCAAAACCGTTGGCAAGTGGGATGTTGTGTATCGTCTGCCCTTCCTTTGGGGGATGCACTTGGCCCCAAGCAGCCGTCTCGGTTACATCGGAGCCGAATTTCCTTGCTCTAAGCTGGAAGATGGTGGCCGCCTACATATAAGAAAATTATGTCAACTATGATTTCATATGAAAATGCATAATCTGTACTTTAGTTGATCAATGGGTTTAATTACCGTTATGCGATCACAAGGATAGCTCGCGGCCGTATCAGCAGTACCGGCGACGGTGGAAGCACAGCTACTCCGACGTAGGTCAGTGATGGGAACATCCTCTGTCGACGGTGGCGGTGACGATGGCGGTTGCGGTGGCGGTACAGTTCCTCTTAACGCCGCTATTACTTCTTCCGTAATCCTTTTCCGCATGGTTTCTTCAAAAAGGGCTTGCCTAGCTAATTTGGCCGCACGCTTGTCTTCCAGAGACCAGTTGCGGCCTATTTTCCATGGGGCTAAGGCACCTACCCCCCTCGTGCGACCAGGGTGCTCTTTGTTTCCCAACCCCTCTATGAGGACATCTCCATGGAACTCACCTTTTTGCTTCTTCTCATCAGCCTCCTTCTACATACATATAAAAAAACAATTAACAACTGAAGTGAAAATTCTATTATGAAATCAATATATAAAAAACAATGCATCTTGAAGCCTTACCAAGTTATTATAGGCTGCAATGTCCTCTGGGCTAACCAAAGCAGGCACATAGCCCGTACTTTCGTTACATTTACTTCTAGCTCTGGTCCATCTTCTTGTCCTCTCATCTTTAATTTCTGAAAATGGTGGCGCGCGTCCGGCCGCCCTTGCCTCCGCATCCTGCTTCTCCCATATGTCGGACATGCCGGCATACCCAGCAGTCCCCATTTTGTGGGGGTTGCTGTTTGTCAAGGCAAGGGCCCTAGCTGCATCACTCTTGGCCTTGAAATCATCTGAGAGCTTCACCTTTTTGAACACAACCCAATCCTCTTCTTTAATCTGCGGCCACACTGAAAAGGGCGTCAGATCTCGATCCACGTACTCCGTCACGAGCTTGGACTTCCATGCCTTCCAGGCCTTGTTAGCGGTCATTAAAGCTGCCCGCTCAACACGCTTCCTGTCATCATCATTTCTGATGATGAAGTACTTGAGGATCTCCCTCGTCATCCAAGCACGGTCATCCTTGGATACTTTCTTCCAGCTGGGAAGGTTGATGCACACTCGTTCTCGTGCTACGATCCCGCAAACAGTCTTGAACTTCTTTCTTGCGTTATCCGGCTTCAACGGACCTCCGTTGGCAGGATCGATGGCGGTCACGAGATATTTAGCTTCTGGCCTTGTAGATTTCCCGCGACCATCACCTGCGCGGGTTTTTTTTGACCTGGTTCGCTTGGATATCGGCTGCGAGGTAGAGCCACTCCTGTACAAATCAAAAACATATATATGAGATAACAGCAAACAATATACACATATAGTCACTATCTCTACTATATAATATAGCCAGAGGAGGTGTTGGTACGTCGCGCTAATTTTGCACAAAACCCCCTGAGAAAACAGGAAATTAACCCGCAGTCCGCAGTCGTCACTTGTTCTGCTGTTCTCTCTCTCGATCTTCTCCTCCTCGCGCCCATGGCTGCCGACGCTGCTCCGCCTGAGACGACGCTCCCCTTGCTGGCACCTCCTCCTCCTAGCCCACGGCCGCCGACGCTGCTCCAACGGATACAGCGCTCCCCTTCCTAACGCCTCCTCCATCTCTACCCGTGTCCCTTATGTCCACCCCTGCCCCAGATCCGGCTCTCTCCCCATCAACGACGGCCGCGGTGGCCGGCTGTGAGGACGAGTAGCTCCTCTCCTCGGTCTGCTCCTCCCGCGGTTGGCCGCGCCGCCCTCCTCTCTCAGGTGACGGCCCCGCTCCGTCCTGCATGCCAGCGCCACCCCTATCCCCACTGTTCCCCCTCCCCATCGGAGACTCCACCGCGCCGCCCCTGCTTCCCTCCCCGCGAGCCCTGCTTGCAGCGCCGCCCTAGCAATGAAGAGCTTGTGCGCCACCATGGAATACCACATGCACCGCCGTGGACTGCCACCTGCGCCACACTGCCGCAGCTCCACACCCAGATTCCTCCGTGACCTCTATCCGTGGGAGGGCTGCTCTCATTTGAGAGGTCGGTGTTTGTTTGTTTTCATTCAGACGAGAAAAAGGAGCAGGTCAGTTGTGAACTGCTGCTGTAATTCAATACGTTTTTAGGGGGCACGTTCAGTTTATAGCTCCAAATCACATGAGTTTGTACCTCGCTCTAGGACTTGGCGTTGAAGCACAGTGTGGTAATATTTGTATAGGGAGATTGGGAGCGCATAAGGTCTAAATACAACTATACAAGGTATTGTCACTACAGGAAAATGGTAATTTTATAGTGCCAAATATTTGGCAGTCATCATTGCTCGTGGCAGACAAGGACAAACATATCATGTTGTACTCATCCATCATATACAGGTCTGAAGTTCAATCTTACCGAGTCAGGGCTTTTGTGTGTCCTGCCATGGCTCACAATGGCCGTGTTTGCAAATATTGGTGGCTGGATAGCTGACACTCTTGTTGCGAAAGGGGTTTCAATAACAAACGTTCATAAGGTAAGTTCATTTTCAGTATCTCGTTTCCTGTATGGAATTTTGGCAAAATCATGCAATCTTGACAATACTTAAGCCCGTAGTTGCCAATCTTGACAATACTTATGCAACCTGTTTCTGCAGATCATGCAATCTATCGGCTTTCTCGGACCAGCTCTCTTCTTGACACTGCTGAGCAAAGTTAAGACCCCAGCCATGGCGGTGTTGTGCATGGCATGCAGTCAGGTTTGCACTGATGGCTGCCACCCATGAGGGTCACATAACTACTTTCTGAATTCTGATACTACTAGCTGTTGTGGTATAACTGCTTTCTGACATTTCTGTCTAATTTACTTGGTAGGGGAGTGATGCATTTTCCCAGTCTGGGTTGTACTCGAATCACCAGGATTTCCTGCCTGAGATTCGCACTACTTTGCTTTCTTATTGCACTGTTAATTTTCATGTTTGTCTCAGTTTTGCTCCACTATGCATCTTGCAGTTATTCTGGGACAGGGGTACTAACTTTTTTTATTTTTTTTCTATATTGCCCTTTCACAGATATACCAAATACAAGATGAGATCATTGGAGAAAAACTATAGGCCTAAAATGATTTTTGTGTTGCCTTGGAGCCATACAGGCTGGTGGATGAATCTAATTGATCCCAATTTTGTTTTTCTGTTGACTGTTGTAGGTTTGACGGTTCATTTGTCATGGTGAATTTTGATGGAGGTCCTACAGCAGATTCAGAGCAGTATAACAAGCTAGACAGATCTATATGGGATGAACCTGAATGTCAGGTGAGTTGTGTATTCATGTGGATGTGTGTGTACCTAAATTTCAAGGAGAAAGATTTGTGTAAATCACCGCAAAAGAGTATTAGATATGTGGATATTCTAATTGAGATAATATATACTATCTGATATCTCCCTAACATATAGTATTGCAGCAGGATCATTTATTATGTTTAGGAACAACTTGTAAGGTACTTCTAATACTTTATTTTAATAGAACTCGTGTCTTTTCTCTTCAAAAACTTGTGTGAGATGTTACTTTAAGCTATCCAATTTAAAGCATATTTGGATTAGCGTGCGTGGTAAATATTCAGGTCATGGATTGTGGAATGTGATGTTTGTCGCACTTGTTCAGGGACTATAAAGTTACAGGGTACCATGCTATAACATTTTGACATGTCTGGATAAACTGCATTAGCATAATAAAACAGGGCAAAAGAGGGGCAATTTAGCAACCTACATGTATATTATGCCACCCTTATTGTCCTCGTTAATCTATTCGATAATTATTCAATAACTTTAAACTAGCTGTACACACAAAACTGTGTTAAATAGAAAATGCACTAGCCTATCAAGAGATATTCATGATGATATACCTGGGCAATTAGGTCTTTTCTTATTTCTGAAGCATCTCTAATGAATACCACTGTCACCGTGGTATATTTCATTAAATTCATGATGATATTTCAATACGCATAAGTGCTTTACGCTCTACCAAGAGATGAGTGCTTTCATGACCATTAAGTTTTCAGATTAGCTTAGCAATGGATTGCAGGGCACTGGTGGTCAGATCTTAGTGCGGGGAGCTCTTTTGCACCTTTCATTTGAATGGATGGCTGATTACATAAAATCCTTGTCCAAGTCCATCTGGTAACTGCAGATACGGAGATCATACCAGAGCAAGCTTGGTGGCGCCATGGTCAACAGGCTAGGGCGCGAGAGTTTTTGGTGTGGGACAGTGGGAGCCTGGGAGGGGATTGGGTCATCGACGGGCAGTGCTGATAGGTGGTGGGAGCTATGTGAGTGCTAGCTGGTCATGCAAGCCTGTGAGGGGAAGAATGATGAACATAATTTAAGTCAGGCGTGTACTCTTTTCTTTTGGGTTATGTGTGTACTTTCCTGCCTTGAGTGACAGTGGTGAGAGTGTGCAACTAAGAAATATTTCCTCTGTACCGAATTATATGATGTTTTGGATATTTTAATGTGGACCACTTATTGTCTAAAATAAGTTAACAAACGCACTAAACTTTGAACATCTTATAATTTGGAACGAGGAGTAGAATTATGTACACAATTTCAATTAAATTTGCCTTAAATGATGAATGAGATCATTTTTTTTTTGCTGGTGAATTTGTGTCGTGATTGGATTATAAGGGAAGCCTATGCCTATATTTATCACAACTAAATCATATGCCTCTAATACTAAATATTATTGTTTGAGATGTGGAAATTATAAAAATGAATTGGAGGGGAATGTCGTGATTGGATTATAAGGGAAGCCTATGCCTATATTTATGGCAACTAAATCATAAGCCCATTCGAGCACACACTAATGTTAATTATGATGATATAATGGCTCTATATCTTATATGGAGAAACAAATTTAATAATACACCTTTCATGGCAGGCAAGAACATATTTCGCATGGCAGGCAAGAACATATTTTTGGTGCCCCGTAGCAACGCACGGGCATTCAACTAGTATATATATAATCACTAACAAAATCTGTGAAGCTAAAATGGCTAAACTAATTATAATTCAGTGAGGCAACAATAATGTACTAGGTAGAGAGATCAATAAACCTAACCAAGCAAATTTCCACAAATTTTCCTGTGATCGATAATGTGATAAAAAACCAAGTCCTAGAATTTATTTACTGCAGGAAGCAACATCTATTGATTATTTTCAAAACATAAAACTAATAAAGAAGTAGAAATGAAGTCTACATTATGTGACCTTGGTTCTGCATACATCAAAATAATTCTCTTCAAAGTAGTTGTCCTATTTTATTTTACTATTTTCAGATATGGCAAAAATAGAGAATCACTCATTGAGAGATTAATTAGCACTACTCCTAAAATGTTAAGAAAATGTGTATTTCACATAGTAGGAGCCTCATTTGGTACTGTGCTAGGGTTTACCTACCTAATTTCACACAGGCTTTAAATTCACATAGCAAGAAAACTAGCAGGAACAGCAAGAAAACTCTCAGGAGCCAAGAACAGCAAGAAAATTAGCAGGCAGTGAGGAAGAACAAGGATTACCTGCTGCTAGGATCAGGCGGGTTGCTTGACGGCGACGCCGTGGTCTCGTCGTTCAGGCCCTCCTCCTCTGATGATCTACTGTGGCTCGGGCCTGCTTGCTCCTCGTCGAGGCCGGTGGCGGCGGCGTCCCTCTTTCTGGTACTGCGCCGTCTCCACGGGGAGCCTTCGATTTGGGAGCCTTCCATCTTGCTGCGTCGAGGGGGAGCAGCGGGGGAGGGGGAGCACATGCGAGGGGGAGGGGGAGCAGCGGGGGAGGGGGAGCACAGGCGAGGGGGAGGGGAGCAGCGCGGAGGGGGAGCAGCGGGTGAGGGGGAGCACGGTGGAGGCGAGGGAGGGCGGCGGCGGCAGCGGCGGAGGCGGCGAGGGTTTCAGAGAGAGAAGGAGGGGAATGGCGCGCGGAGAGAAAGAGGAAAGAGGACAAGCGGTGAGGACGGGGAGGATTTGAGTGGATTTTCGTTTGAGTGGGCTAATACAAAATATTTCGATCGAAACTGAAATTTTTTCAGTTTTGCCGCCAACTATGGGACTTGGATTTTCTCCCGCAGACGGCCAAAATTCTCAGCCGTCTCTAAGAATAAATGATCTGGGACGTCCAAGTGAAATCCAACGCTGCAGATCGATCTTTTAAGGACCTTAGACGGTTATAATTCCTAACCGTCTCTACGGATGAATTAGAGCCTGTTTGTAGTTTCAACCGTCTCGAACAGGTTTGAATTCAAACAGCAAAATCCGAATCCCGGCCTTCTTCCTCCTCGATATGTTCTTCAGGACAGAGACAGAGGAGGCCGGACGAACCCTAGGCACCGCCGCGACCCTCACCCTAGCCCACGCCGCTGCCGTTGCCGCTGCCGCAACTGCTCCAGCGCCGCCGCGACTCTCACCCTAGCCACGCCGCCGCCGTTGCTGCTGCCGCTACTGCTAGCTCCACCGCCGCTGCCCACGCCGCACTCCTCTCCTTTGCAGCCCACGTCGCCACCGCGCCGCCGCTCCTCGTCGTCACAATGTCTGCTGAATCAGGTATGTAACCCTAGCTACTCCATCTCTCATTCTTGATTGTGAATTTCTGGATGTTGCATTGGGATCGATTTGGGGATTTTCTTTTCAAACTCTGCACTGTTCACAAATTGTTAGGAAAAATCAGTGGTACAATCACATGATACAGGTAGTTCATGTATTTCACTTGCTGTCCTGCAATAGAATTTGTCATGCAATGAAAACCTGTATGTAGTTCACTTGCTGTCCTGCAAATTACTAGCCAGATCAAGTTATCTAATGGATAATTTGGCTAATAGCCAATGTTACTCTCCCAAAATTTGCTAATGGATAATTTTGCTATATGATAAATTGTTTCTAGCCAGATCAAGTTAGTTGTTCAATTTGCTGATGTGGTAGAACACATAAGAAATTAGATAAATAATAAATGTTTCAATTTGCTTTATGAGTTCTTGTTGATTGGGTATAGATTTCCATCCTTTAGTATTCTTAAATGTGTGCCAGATCCTGCAAATTGAAATTATATGTGATTTTTACTTGCTTGTCATGGAACATAGAGTTTACTTGCTGTCCTGCAATATAGTTTACAGGTTTTTAGTATTTGTATTGTCGCTGCAATAGAAAATAAAGCACTTAAACTAATAAGTTGATATCTAAAATTTTGCTAATGGATAACTTGCTGGAGCTACTCTCCCAAGTTTTGCTAGCCAGATCAATTAAGTTAACTAATGTGGATAATTTGGCTAGCCAATGTTTCTACTCTCCCAAGTTTTGAATTTACAGGTTTTTAGTATTTGTATTGTTGCTGCAATAGGAAATGAAGCACTTACACTAATAAGTTGATATGTAATAAAATTTTGCAACAAAAATAGCAAGGTAATTCTTCTAACATTTTGTGAACTAATTAAATTCCTTTTCATATCTTATATGATAGGTTCAAGTGAGGATGAGATTGAACGAGAAGAGGTTATGGAGAAGGCTGATGGTGTTCGTAGGAGGACCAATCCTAAAAGAATTTCAAAGAGATCTGCTGATTCAATGGCAGCTAGCTCATCAAATCCCCAGGCAAAGAAGGCCAAGAAGCAGCGGACCTCCGTTGCTCGCAGAGTATTGCCTAAAAGCTGCGAAAGCTTGATGAGAATGACTAAGCAAAGTACGAAAGCTTTCGTTGGGAACAGAATCATTATGAACTGAAGAAAGAGACCAAGTGTGGCCCAATGTTCCGCACAGTCATTCAGCAGAAGATCTTTGAAGAGATTATTCTTGCACTTGACACTAAGATTGCTCCTCAAAGAGCGATCGACTTTGAGCACATCAAGGAAAACAGAAAGTTTGAAGGTATATTTGAAGCTTGTGATCGCCTGGGATTAGTGGACATCATGCAGTTCAAGCATCACTACGACGAAGACGTGGTGACACAGTTTTATGCTACCCTTTATCTTGAGAAGGATCACGACAAGCATTTTCGGTGGATGACTGGGAACAAAGAACACCGGTACCCACTTAGTGCATTTGCTGAAGCACTGGGTCTGAAGGTTGTGAAACCAAATGACATCAGTTTCTTCCGTGTCCATGAGGATGAGCTCACAAAGAAGCCCTGTGAACTGGATGGGTGCTACTATCCTAGTAGCACATATGGTGGCCAACGTGTTGTGCATGGGCATATCAATGGCCTCTTGCCCTTCTTTGACACACTGCACATGCTTTTTCGGTGGACCTTGTTCCCAAAGTCAGGAGACACCTCTCACATACGTGAATATGCAAAAAACCTCCTTTGGTACATCCTACGTGGGAAGAAAGGAAAGGTTGATGTCATGGATCTCTTGTATCAAGAGATAAGGAGGAACATTGTTGATCGTCGGAGGTCACTGGTCTATGCTCCATACATTCAAGCATTCATTGAGCATGTCACCGAAAAGACCTACACATCTGGCAAAGCCTTCAAGAAGCATGGTATTCACAAACCCGCCATTGACAAGCCTCTCAAAGGTGGCACGAGATCCCTCAAGAACAGGGCCACTAGAGATGCGGAGTACATATATATGGATATTCCGGGCTCCACTAGCCATGAGAGCAAGAAGAGGCAGAACCGGATCATTTGTGGTCTCAGGACGTGGTATTGCATCAACATGGAAGATCGCGAGAGGCGTCATAGGGATCGTGCTAGACTGAAGCAGAACAACAAGATGCTCAAAGCAATCATCAGGCACTTCAAAATTGATATGTCGGTTTTAGCAGGGTCAGAGGATGAGTGGAGTGATCAAGAAGAGGAAGGGGATGTATTTGTAACCGATGATGAAGGAGCACAGTCACCGCTTCCTGAAGCAGCAACTGAGGACGAAGGAGGAGTACAGCCACCCGCAGCGGAAAAAAGAAAGAAGTCTGCACGTGCAATAGAAGCGACTGACGGTGAAGACGGTGATGAAGATGGCGATGATCAAGATGGCGACGACCCGTCGTTCTAGGGTGTCTAATTATAACTTGTTGTATCAAACTTTATTTCGGTGTGTTTCATGCTCGTGTCACGAGCGCTAGACTACTACTAAATATGTAACAGATTATTTGGGTGTGGTAGGTACATTTGAACTGCATGGAGCTAGAGTACTATCTATAAGACTATGTGTGGCTGTCAGTTTGTTATCTTTTCTGATCATTTTTAGATATCCATGCATGATAATGCCCATATGCTTACATATGTAGGTTTATTTTGCTTGTTTGATGTAGTGTCTCCTCATTTATGTCCAAAATTGAAGCCATAATCTACATAAACTTCGAAGAAATCACTAAAATGGCCATAATAATCCCAGCCCTATTTAGTTCTGCACATAATTGTAATGCCTGGAAAACATGTGGGAGACGGTCAAAAATTAGAACCGTCTCCAATAGTATGATATCCGGACCCTCCGGTACAAAATCCATACGCTAGCCGGCGTCCCCCCCCCCCCCCCCCCCCCCCCCACACACACACACCGCCGCCGCCCTGATCCGCTCATGGTGGATCGGCTCCACCCGACCCCCTCCGTTGCCGGTTGATATTCCGGTTGCCGCTTGATCTCCGCTGCTATACCCCGTCGCCGACACGCCGTCCCCGATCAGCCCCGTCCCACATCCTCCTCTACGCTGTAGGTGAGTCACCCCTTCCTTTTTGTAAGAATTGTTAGTAGCTAAATATTTAGGAATTGGTAGTATAAATGTGTTATTCTTTGATCTCCACCTACCCGTCCCCGGCCCTCTCGATCTCTCCGGTTGGTTTAGTTAGGTATATGTTGTTGACTTAATGTATATTGTTATTTTTCACATATATAGTTGATCTAGCTTCTATGCTGATTTTAGTAGATATGGCACCGTGTCAAGTATGTTTTAGTGAGTGCGAGGGAAGTTTGACAACGGGCTCACTATTCGATGTCCGTCTCATAGAGGGTCATTTTGAGCATTCACTGCTATGTATATATAAAGTTCTTGTATAATATTAACCGTTTTATGGTACTACTATTTACATAATTTGTGCTCTTTTTCGTGTATACAGACTGTCCCGTGCAATGTAAGGTTGGAGTTTAATCGCATAACAGGAGCTAGCGTGCAATTCCGAGCTCTTGGGCGAACATACGAGGTTGAAGTGTACAAAGAGCGAACACTAACTCGCATTGCAGGTGTACAATGGAGGAGGTTCATTACCCGAAACCATCTCACCGCAGGTGTGTACCTTTGTTTTGGAATGGGAGCTCCTGGGCCAAGGATCAATGTCCTCTATTTCAACGAGGGTGGCGACGAGGAGGGTAGTAGTGATGACGAGGAGGAGGATGACCCAACTGCAGTTATCTCTCAAAGATGCAAGCTTACCCGTAGTGAGGAGAATTACCTCAATGAAAACTTCCCTCCAAACAATTCCTTCACCGGGTTGCCATTTGTCACTCGCTTGACGAAGACGAATATTAAGCAAAGCAGAATGGTATACTTTTCAAATTACCACACATTTTCTTTATTTCTTTATTTTGTTTGTATTGTGGTGTTTATACTATAACATCAAGCTATCTAACTTTTGCTTTTTAGAAACTTCCAATGAGGATGGTAGATTCTCTTGGAATTCTTCAAGAAGGCTCGGTTGGAGTACGCCTTGGAGCCGAAGGTGCCGTTAGCAACGTTCCGTACAAGACGGAGACAGATGGCCGCATCGCTTTCAACAAGGAGGCGTGGAAGAACTTCATTGAAGACGCATATCTCAAAGTTGGACAAGCCATACTCCTTACTGGCAGGAACACTTCGCGTAGGAACCTTGAGATGATGTTCATCATCGAGCTACTCGTTTAATATATGCCAGAGAGTACTTCCCGGGTCATGTGTCAGACGACGCGCGCGGAGTCATCATACTTTTTTTTGTTAAGAACATTTATGCATGAATGCGGCCCCTGAAACTATTTGCTATTTTGCATGGATTCCTGTTATCAATGTTCTGTAATAATTAACATATGGCCGTTATTTGTGTTTATCAAAAACTTATTCAAACAATCTATTGATTTTCTAGTTTAAGTTTATGTTATGAAGTAATGTGGATATATAATTACCCAAATGTGAATAATCCATCCATTAAAGTGTCCATATTATCCCAAACCAATTTAGTTTTGCTGGTAATACAAGTGCTGGAAAACATGTGGGAGACGGTCAAAAATTAGAACCGTCTCCAATAGTATGATATCCGGACCCTCCGGTACAAAATCCATACACTCCGGATTTGGCCAAAACTCAAGAAATCCATTTTTTCCAAAACAAAAGGGTAGACAATGGTTCCTATAGTCTTAGCATTGCTAAATGAAGTCCTATAACTAATATAAGGTCCTTACGTTGAAGAAAATATATCGCATGGTACGAACCTTGGATTCTACCCTGAAAGGTAAGATGATTCCTACCCTGATGTACTTGTTGAAACTCAACATTGGTGAAATTGTTCTAGAAAATTCTAATATATTTACCACACTATGTAGGTACCTTAAAATGGACACTTGGCAAGTTTCATATTTTTTTGACATTTTTTAGATATTATAAAAATTCAAAATCCCTATAACTACCTATGTAGCTACAAACTTAGTCAAGATGTCTAATGATTTCTATTTTAAGTTTATGAATTGAGCTAATTTTGTTACAGAGGTACTCAAATATGATTTTTCCATCCATTAAAAACCTTTTTTTATGCATGCTTACTTCAAATATCAATTTAAATCCTCTAAATAGCCAAATATTCATTTAATTCGAAACAATACCCAATAAAATTTTAAAATATTCTATAAAATCACATTTGCAACATTAAGTTGTAATTCAAGTCAAAAAAAATGCAACTACAAAGTATAGATTAATATTTCTCCAAGGAATGCTCATAGGGTGTGTTTCAGAGGGTCTGGATTTTTCTGAACCTTCCGGGAAATATTTATTTCACAGATTTTTGCCTTCAAATCCTAAAATTAGGTACATTTTTGGAATGTATAAAAATGACATTCTTAATTTGGAACCTAAAATACTTTTGGATAACGAAGAACATGAACAACTTACATATATGACTAGGTCCAATAGTACATCACACATCAACAACATAAATAGTATTACAAACAGTATTTTACCTAACAAAGCAGGAATATGCAATTACACAAACTTAGTTCTTCATACGTACTGCATGTACAACATTGAACATATAACTAGGCCTAGATTTAGTAGGTACAAAAGAAAGCATTCTTTCATGAAGTCTTCATTGTTTTTCTTCTCTCCTTCGGCGAATCTTTGTCACAAACAACCCAATGCATTCTTCCCTCATTTCAACCCTGACAGCAATCAAGGAACCAGCTTGAAGTTGGTTCATCTGACGAAAGATGTTCCAACCATTTGAGAACTCTATCTCGTTGAGGTTGCCACGAGAGATTGTGTACTCCCCAAGAATTGGCTCATCCATGCCAAGGCTCAGAAACATAGCTGTGCCATTCCTGGGGTAATTGTAACCACGTGCAATGCTTGATGGAATGACCTGAAATTAAATGAAGAGTTAAAATTTAAAAACATATGGAAAAATCCATCTTCATCATCATCATCACCATCAGGAAGTTCTAAAATCTCCCTGCTTACTTCCTTCATCATCTCAAATGTTATGGCCGCCATGTCTGTCTCAGTAATGACATGCATATCTGTGAAAACAGTCCTGTAAAAAGTCTCTCTAATGCGTGGATCCAAGTCAACCAGGGGCCTATGGTCTGCAAAAGAGGACAAATTGAAGGATTAGATGATCGATGCATGCATGACAGAGACAACATGTATATATGCATTTTGATGCATGAACTTACCAGGATTTGGCACGAATTGTTTGATGACACCATTAGGGTCATGTGCTACCATCCTAAACACATACTCAGATCTAGGGTCCTCATCCATCACTGCATCTTGCTCAGCTTCATCTTCATCTTCTTCAGCTTCTTCATCTTCATCATCATCTTCAGCTTCAACTTCTCTGATTAAGCTGAAGGTCACAACATCATTGACAGCAATATTGTGCGACCTCAAGAAAGAAGTCCAGTATGGTCCTCTTATGTATGTAGCCTCTTCTCTTTTCACCAGGAAAAGCTCATACTCGTGGTCTGAGGCCTTAGTAGGTAGCCACTGACCACCAGCAAAGTGGTTGAGTCTTTCCTTGAAGTGACAAGGAACAGCCTAAGAACAAAAACAAAACAAAAAGATGATAATAATGTTGAATCAATATTTATATGTGGCCTTAATTGGTTATGATAAATTGTGTAAAGTACATTAATAATGTATAGTAAATTTATACAACGTATTTTTCCCTATATTTAACAGAATGTACTGTGCTTTAATAGAAAACAATTGTAACTGAGTTGAATAAATAGAGAATCACTCATTTCCATGTGATTATGTAATTTAATTATTGCAGGAAGCAAGATCTATTGATTATTTTCAAAACATAAAACTAATGAAAAGCATAAATGAAGTCTACATTAATTATGTGTGCCTTGGTTCTGTATACATCAAAATAAATCTCTTCAAAGTATTTGTCCTATTTTATTTTACTGTTAACTTTCAGATATGGCAAGAGAATAGATCAGAATCACTCATTGAGAGATTAATTAGCACTACTCCTAAAATGTTAAGAAAATTATCTAAGAAGCCCATGCATGGATGTTTCTAAATTTGTCAATCACAAAAAAACCCCAAATCCCAAATTCCTAAACAGAGCTGCCCTACATGTTACCTACCTAATGTCACTCATTGAGGCTAAACAATAGTAATTTGCTGACTGATCATGAGAGGCAAGAGAGATTACTCACCACAGAAGTCCGAAAAGTGTAATGGTTCAGGACGATGTTGAATGACTCTGCGCTCCTTCTTGAACGGCCGCAGTTGACCCTCGGCTGGGCGCACACACGACAGAGCGCCATCACCCCAAAGATGTTCTGAGGATGAAGAACAAGATCAACTTGAATAAGCTAGAAGAAGAAGGGGATGAACCGCAAAATTTCAGAAAAAAGGAAGACAGAGATGGATCAGACCGTCGCTCTTGGGAACAGAGTGGAGAACTAAGTGCAGAAGCACAGCATTCAACTTCTAAGATTGAAGAATCAAATAATGAGTGAAGAAATCAAATGGATTTGAGAAAGGGGAAGAAGAAGCAACCGGCGGAGAACTCTGCGTCGGCCTAGGCGTGCGGTTTGCCGTTTCAGTTTCCCACCACGATAGTATTTACAAACGCGTAGCCAGTTTCAAAACACAACCGTCTCTAAGAAGCGTCTAGCCTCCTCGACAGTATTTCCAAGCCCGTAGCCGGTTGGTATTTGTAACCGTCTCTAAAACAAGGAAATCCGGAACCTCCGGTATAAAACCCATACACTCCGAATGCAGGGAACCCGACCACAAAACCTTCCCTGTTAAAATCCGGAGTGCAACTCCGGAAACAAATATATGTTCATACAAACGTGCTCAGTGGATATATTCATACAATTATTAAATATAATAGTAACTCATACAAATGTTCTCCATAAATGCTTACAAAGTCATACAAATATTATTACATATATTACGAATTGTCCTCGAAATTACATTATCACGCGCTTTCATGCTTCGGATCTTCAACTCGGAGGTACGGCCTTTCCGGAATAACCTCGTCGTGATCTCTTTCCTTTATCGAGGACGAAGATCCAGGAAACTCATCGATCTTGTTATACTCTTCCTCGGAGATCACGCCGTCCACACCGACGATGCTCCTTTTTGATTGCATAACTACATGTCTACTCTTATTCTTCGGGTCAACTATGTAGAAGACTTGATGAACAAGGTTAGCTGGTATGAATGGCTCGTTCTTGTAAGCTGTACGATCGAGGTTCACTGTAGTATGCCCGTCGTCATTTGGAGTCACTTGACTCATAGTAACCCAACGACAACGGAACAATGCAAACTTGAAATCCACATAGTCTAGCTCCCAAATCTCTTCAATGTGCCCATAGTATAGATCTTTTTTGTTATCTTCTAAGCAGACACCACTGTTTTGCGTCGTTGTTGTGCTATCTTTCTTCTTCGTAGGAAATGTGTACCCGTTGATCTTGTACACCTGAAATTGTCTGACCTCCCATGTTGGGCCTCTCGCTAGAGAAGCAATGGTGCGATCTTTATTTTCGACATTACGTAGTCGCTCAGTGAACCATGTGTTGAACTGGGCAATGTGGAGTTTCTCGACGGAACTTCTAGTGGGATGCATTGCTTTTAGAAGGGCAGTGTGTTCTTCCATGTATGGAGTGACTTGGTCCATGTGCTTTAGTGCACAATAATGAGCCTGAGCATATAAAATGGCACTCGGAGTGATCTTGATCTTTCCACTCGTTCCGAAACCAGTAAGCATTCCCTCATGGATGGACCTAGGCACGCCTATCGCGTCAAGGCGTGCCATGTAATCAATGCAAAACTCAACAACCTCTTTGGTTACATAGCCCTCGACGATGCTTCCCTCCGGACGTGCTCGATTCCTTACATAGTGCTTAAGAATTCCCATGAAGCGTTCAAAGGGGTACATGCTTCGCAGATAAACGGGACCGCACATCTTTATCTCGTGCACAAGGTGAACAATGAGATGCACCATGATATCGAAGAATGACGGAGGGAATATCATCTCCAAATTGCATAGAGTCTCCACCACACTTCTCTGTAGCTCATCCAGTGTATTAGGATCAATCACCTTCCGAGAAATTATGTTGAAAAATTCACACAACTTCGTTAGAGTTTCTCGAACATGTGGTTCCAAGATACCCCTTATTGCGACAGGGAGCGTCTGTGTCATCATGATATGGCAATCATGAGACTTCGTGCCCGTTACTTTGTTTTCTTTCCTTGAAACAATCCTTTGCATGTTGGCGGCGTAGCCCACTGGAAAATGCATGGCATATAGAGATTCACATACTTCTTGTGCCTGATCTTTGTCGCAGACATAACTCACCTTGGGTGGCGCCGCCCTTTTCTTTGATTTATCCAGCTTAGATGGTACTACTGTTTCCCCTCTGATTTTCAGAGCTTCAAGCCGTGCCTTCGCACTATCTTTTGTTTTGCCCTCTATGTTAAGCAATGTCCCTATTATGCTTTCACACACATTCTTCTCAACATGCATCACATCTATGGAATGCCTAACACTTAGATGCTCCCAGTAAGGCAAGTCCCAAAGTATCGATCTCCTCTTCCAGACGGGTTTTTTCTTGGGAGGCTGATCTTCTATAACTATTTCCGTTTCTTTCTCCTTGCCTTTGGCTTTGTCTTTGGATTTGGATTTGGCTTTGGCTTTGGCTTTGGCTTGGCTTTGCCTTTGCCCTTTCGTTTGAACTTTCCCGGCTCAACTTTCAAGTGTCTAAGCTGAGCATAGATCTCGGAACCTTTTAAAATTGGAGGAGCCAAACCTTTCTCAACGGTGTTATCAAACTCTTTATTCATCTTCCGATATCGATGATTCTTTGACAAATACCTCCGATGCCTCATGTACACCATTTTCTTACACTCATGCAAATACAAACTTGCTGTCTTGTCTAGGCATTGGACACATGCATTTGTCCCTTTTATAGCCTGGCCAGACGAGTTTCCATAAGCCGGATAATCATTGATGGTTATGAACAATATGCATCTCAGGGTAAAGTTTTCCTTCAAATGCGCATCATAAATTTTCACACCTTCAACCCAAAGAAGTTTCAAATCTTCCACCAAAGGTGCAAGGTAGACATCTATGTCGTCACCAGGTTGTTTTGGTCCCTGGATTAGTACCGCGAGCAAGATATGCTTCCGCTTCATGCACAACCATGGAGGAAGGTTATAAATGCAGAGATTCACAGCCAGGTGCTGTGGGTGGTACTCATGTTGCCGAACGGGTTCATTCCATCAGTGCTCAGCGCAAACCTCACATTCCTAGGATCCAGGCCAAAAGGATCACCACCACCATCGCCCAAAGTACAAGTCTATCAATGTTTCTCCATTGTGGAGAGTTGGCAGGGTGTCTTAGCATTCCGTCCTGATAGCGCTCCTCTGTGTGCCAACGCATCAGTTTTGCCGTATCTGGGTTTGCAAATAAACGTCTCAGACGAGCTATAATAGGAAGGTACCAACAAATTTTGTTGGGTATGTCGACCTTCCTCTTTTTCTTCTTCTTCTTGTTGCTAGCCTCATTATCCATGTCATCATCATCATCACTATCATCGGCCACATCATCCTTAGGAACCTTGAACCTAGGAAATTTGCACTTCGGGCATTCACGCATTTTGCTATATTTATCACCACGGTACAAAATACAATCATTCTTACATGCATGTATTCTCTGGACTTCCATTCCCAACGGACACACAATCCGCTTAGCTCTGTATGTACTCTCTGGCATGTGGTTTCCATCCGGTAGAAAGTCATGTAAGAATGTTAACAACGTGGTTACACTCTTATCCGACCATCCAAACTTTTCTTTCATCTGCAACAGTTCAAGAACAGTACCTAACTTTGTGTAGTGCGGCTGACACCCAGGGTACATTGGTGTCTCCGAGTCTTTGACCATACAACATACTTCTTGTACATTTTCTCATCTTTATAGTTTTCTTCAACGTCCCGCATCATTTGACCCAGAGAGTCTTGTTCTTGTGTCATGTTCCCTTGCGATGATGTGTCCACGTCCACGTGGTTTGTTTGATGATCAACCCCGCGAGTTGATGGAAATGTGGTGGTATTCTCATGAACATCAAGCATTACTACATCATCTTCCCTGTTTGCATGGCATCCCCTGCACTCTGATCATCATCACCATCATCATCATCATCATCATCATCGTGTGTACTTTCTTGTTCACCGTGTTCGCTCCAACATTCATACCCCGCCATGAATCCCTTTTGATCAAATGTGTTTGGATTTGTGTAAGGTTTGTAAAGCTCTTGATGTTTCTGCAGTCACAACATGGGCAAGGTACCCACGGGTCATTTGTGTCAACCACAAGCTTTTCGGCCACATTCAAGAACTCCGCGACACCATCGAGGTACACATCGCTCACACGATTCCCGAGGTACATCCACTCACGTGTCATCTGCAAAATTAGACACATCAATACTCATAAGTAATAATGTAAGAATGTTCAACAAACCCAAAATCTAATGGGCTAACGTGCCCGACTAAATCCCACAAAAAATAAAAGTCCGGACAACTCCGGAAAAATTCGGAGGGTCCAAACTCCTCTATTTATCCCCAAATCCCACCTCCCCAAATCCCTAAATCCCCCAATCCCGTCTCTCCTCTCCCGAGCCGCCTGCCCCCTCCTGCCGCCGCCGCCTGCCCCCTCCCACCACCCGCCACGCGCTGCCCCCTCCCGCCACCCGCCACCCGCTGCCCCCGCCACCCCGCTGCCCCCGCGCTCCACCCGCATCCGCCCGCGCCTCCGCCTTTCTCCCGTCCGCCGCCCTGCCCTCACCCGCCTCCGCCCTCAAGTCGCCATGGTTAGGAACAACGACAGCGACAATCTCCTCGACGCCGTCGTTACCTATTCCTCCTCGTCCGATGAGGTACTCGTGTTAGAAATTTCGAGCATGGATTTTGTTTTATGAGCTTATCCCAATTTATTTTGATTTGAAAATTTAATAGGAATCAACCTGTGATTGCGGTATTCGTGATGGATGTGCGCAGTTTCAACATTGTCTAGAGTCAAAAATCCTTGTTTTGGAAGAGTTAAACTTTACAAGGGACGAGAAGAGGAAGACCGACGAAGAACTGAGGAAGACCGAAGAGAAGCTAGTCTAGCACTTGACACAATCCGGAAGATGGAGCAAGGAATGAAAACAATGAAGGAAAAAATGGAAAGAGTTGTGAGCGAGAAGATGGAAATGGAGTTGCAATTGGCCGATATCGTCGATGGACACAAGATCACTGCCCAACAAACTAAGCAAACAACTAGGTTGAAGATGAATAAGATCAAAAAGTACGCTCTCCGCAATCAAATGTGTCTACAATACTCCTTTGCTGCCATTGTTATCCTAGTCGCGGTCATAATCGCTATGTTAGGAACCTTCACATGCGGGAAGAAGTAGTTGTTATGTTGTAGACCAATGAGAGCAACCATGTGTTACATTTGAACTAATTGTGGGCATGACAGTGTGGTACATTTGAACATGATGAAAGTGTTGTTGTGTGCCCATACTATTGTATGTTCGCGAATTCTTTATGATATCATCAAATTTAGTATGCCAATATATGTTGTGTCTCCATTACAAATAGGGATAGTACAAAATAATAGCCGTGGACAAGAGATTTCGTACCTTTTAACACAGTCCGGATTAATTCGGACCCTCCGGGTTTTAGGCAAACCTCAGCACTATGTGCTCCATCTGGCATCTATTGGCAAGAACACAGGTGGGGCTCGTAAAATAAGTCGCCCACCCTGCAAAATAAGAGCGTAGCCGGTTAATATTTACAACCGTCTCCGAAACTTCAATTCGCAGCCGGTGAAAATAAACAGCCGTCTGAGACACGCGCTCTTGGAGACGGTTGTAATATAAAACCGGCTGCGCGGCTGTACGGATAAGTGGAGGAGAGCCCAAGAGGCATCGAGACACCGGAGAGGCGGAGAGGTTCGTTCAATCTTCTGAGCCCCTTCTCAAGATCCCCTTCTGAGCCCCTTCTCAAGATCCCCTTCTCGATTTCCCTCTCCGGTGTCTGGGCAGCAGGCGGAGCGGGGGGCGTGGCCGGGAGCGCGGCGGCGGAGAGGGCTCGAGGAGGCAGGCGGAGCAGAAGCCCGTGAAGGGGGCCCCAGCCGGGTGCCGCGCGCACCGCGACAGGTCGCCGCCGCTCATCCGTCGCTGCCGGGAAGGAATCGATCTGGTTTGACCGGGAAAGGCTAGGGCTTTGACCCGATTGATTGCTTTCTTGATTGATTGGGGAATCGATCGATCGAGAGCCGTTGTTGCCTCGTTTCTCCGGTCCATCTTCTGAGTCTGAGCGCCGCAGTTCTTCAGAGCGGAGGTGATTGTGATTTACTAATTTCTGAATATTTTGATCCCTTTCTCGATTTCCCTCTCTGCGTCTCAAGATCTATTCTCTGTGTTATCAGGTTACGAAGGTTAAGCGCGGAAGTAAATCACAATTTTTTGTGTGTGAATAATCAGGTTAGTAATTCTTCTTTCGGATATCCCTCGTTCCCTTTTGATACATGAAGTAAATCACAATGTTTACTGTTCAATTTAGGGTTTTTTGTATCTCTCATAAATACTAGTTCTCTTGTATTCCATAATATTTGTCTGCGATACTTACTAGTCAATTAGATGTCATGTGTCCATATCATAATTTTAAATGAACTAGTAAAGTATTTGCTACCTAAATAAACTGTTAAATCTGAAGATATTTGTCAAACTATTGGTATTTATAGTACAATCAAATTGGCAAAAGGACATTATACAACTTGCAGAAAAAGTAGTATCGTGTTATTACTACCTCCAGTTTTATTATACCAATATTTTGTTTACTGTTTTTTTACTTGCAGAAAAAGTAGTATCGTGTTATTTATAGTACAATCAAATCGGCAAAGGATATCCAACTTGTTTTGAACAACAAATAAACCTTTTAGGACATTTTTTAAAAGATTTCTTTGTTTTAATTTGTTTGTAGGGTAAGAGATGAGGGCTCAGGTTTCTAGGGTAATTATGAACCTTCTAGGTGCAGCTCCCGGTCCGATTGATGACATGTTTCTAGTGAAAACAGTCTGCTGTTGGGATCCGGATGGACTTTTCAAAGGCCTTCATGTTATCCATAAGCTCATTGGCAACAACTTCGATTTTGTTGTGAACCACAACATTGAATGCCAGCTTCTTGTTAGGCCAACTAATCCTTATGCTACTAAGAAACTTGAGGAGGCACTGCAATACACTTTCAAATTTGATGAGAAGCGTGTGAAGATCTACAAGCTAGTAGGCCTCGATCTTCTTCCACTGATTGAAGACATCTTCCAAACTTATCATTCAGCTGTTACAAGTCTCCCACTTCCAGAATTCTTTATTGAAGATTTATTCATTGACCTGGAGACAACTCAGAACCCAATAATGTATGAGACAACCATGAGTATATTAGGTGTTGTGGAGGGTCAGCACAACCAGGGACTGTTGGCTGTGAAAGTTCAGTTTGTTCACTCTCCTCACCACATCACTCATGCTTATCATGTGGTTCATGTTTGGCCTGAGAAGTACGAGTTTGCAGTTGATCAGAATCGCAGGGTGTACATGAAGTTTGACGATCCTGATGACTGTAACTATCTGGCAAACAACCAGTTCATATCTGGCGAATTCGTGATCAAGTTCTTTGAAGTTCAGAGTGTGACCAAGGCTAGTGAGACAAGTGACATTGGCAAGACGTGCCCTATTTACAGTGCTGATGACGATGTGCACTACTCTGAGCATCAGTTTCAGTAGATCAGCATGAGATAGTTATGTTGAATCCTTTTGCCTTTTCTTTTCTGCACAAAACTTATGTTAACGTTGAATCAGTTTGTTATGCAACTTTTGGATATATGGCTATGTTGAACACTGCTCTGCTTTTGTATATATATGGCTATGTTGAACTTATGTTGAATCAGTTTGTTATGCAACTTTTGTATATATGCTATGTTTTTTTTTTAAGAGTATATATGGCTATGTTGAATCTGTTTGTTATGCAACTTTTGAATAAGGGAATTCGAATTAGTTCAATTCTGGCGGGAACGCTCTCTGGCATCTACTGGCAAAAATAAGAGCGCAGCCGGTTAAACATTTCCACCATCTCCGATACTCACCTTACGCAGCCGGTCGTGATTAGCAGCCGTCTCCACCTTCTCAGAGACTGTTCAAATAAATAGCCGTCTCCAATACAAAATATCTTAGAGATGGTTGAAATAACAAACCGGCTAAGAAGGTGAGGCAGACGGGTGTTACTTTCGTCCGTCTCGAGTACCGTAGGCGGTTATTATTCGCAACCGGCTCTAAAACTCTTGGAGACGGATTATAAATTCGAACCGGCTACGGGCAGGGCGGGGCGACGGTTTAAATTTTATTTGTGCCAAACCGGCTCGGATCACAGTCTCTAATGCTATGTTTTGTACTAGTGACTCGTTTGTTTTGTCTCGCAGGACAAGATTCAATGAAGGATACGCCTTCGTCAACATGACGACGGCGGCGGCGCCGTGGTCATGTTGGCGAAGGCATATCCCTTATCGAACCTTTTCCTGCGAGACACCCAAACGACATCTCCGAGAAGCTCGGCGATGGTGAGGCTTTTATAGCCAGCGCGGACTGCTCCCAGCCGTTCATTGAGGGGCGGCTACTGTGGGGAGATTCCCGACAAGGCCACGCGGACGCGGCGATCTTATCTCCTCGAGCAGGGCGACGATATTTATGGAGATGAACCTTTAGTCCCGGTTGGAGACACCAACCGGGACTAAAGATGCTAGCAAGGCTCCCAGCCATTCATTGAGGGGCGGCTACTGTGGGGGGATTCCCGACAAGGCCACGCGGACGCGGCGATCTTATCTCCTCGAGCAGGGCGACGATATTTATGGAGATGAACCTTTAGTCCCGGTTGGAGACACCAACCGGGACTAAAGATGCTAGCAAGGCTCCCAGCCGTTCATTGAGGGGCGGCTACCGTGGGGGGATTCCCGACAAGGCCACGCGGACGCGGCGATCTTATCTCCTCGAGCAGGGCGACGATATTTATGGAGATGAACCTTTAGTCCCGGTTGGAGACACCAACCGGGACTAAAGATGCTAGCAAGGCTTGATTCTGGCCACGCAACACCAACCGGGACAAAAGGTTCAGTCCGAACCGGGACTAGAGGTTGCCGTACCCTGCGGCGGAATCTTGCCGTTGGGACCGGGGCATTAGTCCCGGTTCAAAACACAACCGGGACTAGTGCAGAACTTTTAGTCCCGGTTCTGAACATTTTGGTATATTATTTGTATTTTTCTGAGTTAGGATGCATTTTATATGAATTTTACAAGTTTTACCTATTTTTAATTGTAAATGGCACAATGTTTAAATGTGCAGAAATTTTATCCACATCAAATAGTTTATATGTCCCCCCACCTACCACACGATACCGGGACTAAAGACCCAGGTGGGTAGACGGTGGTAGGTGTGGGTTGTAGCCAGTGGTAGGTGGGGGGAAGACTGTGGTAGGTGGGGGTATCGTGTGGTAGGTGGGGGGAAGACTGTGGTAGGTGGGGGAAGACTGTGGTAGGTGGGGTATCGTGTGGTAGGTGGGGGGTATCGTGAGATTATAAATTGAAGGGCATGGCTGCGACGATGCCCATCCATCTTTTCTCCTAAAGTGAGGTTACAAAGTTGTGTCTGACCCCTTCATCGTCTTCGACTCGGCTACGATGCCCATCCCGCATCATCGTTGTCGATCCGGAGCTTCTTTGGCGGCGCCGCCGGGCCATGTTCGGGACTGGGCTCCGCCGGGCTGGCACTGGGCCGAGGTTTCCGGGGCGCGCAGCTTGGTGAGGATTCCGGGTCCCGTCGTCGACCCGGAGCTTCTTTGGTGGCGGCCATATGGGCCAAGAGCGGTGCAGAGGGAGCCGGCACCCGAGGAGCTGGTACGTCGCCGTGTCAGGGAGGAGAACGAGCACGTCCGTCGCTATATGTATGTGATGGAGCTCGGCCGGTTCTCCAATAATACTTGGCAGCATCATCAGGGATCTGACTCTTTCATATTTACTATTCCCTTTATATTCGATGAGAAGCCAGACGGGATCTTGATACTGAAAAGGACTTTAAAAAAGATTGCCTTCTCTTCTTTGGTAAGAGCGTAGCTGGCAGGTCCTTGAAACTGCCCTGGATGCATGTCGTCTCGTCCTTTATGACGTTGCTGGTCCTCCCGTGCTTCCGGTGTATCTTTTGACTTCCCATACAAGCCCAAGAAGCCTAGAATATTCACGCAAAGATTCTTCGTCAGGTGCATCACGTCGATTGCAGAGCGGACCTCATGGACTTCCCAATAGGGTAGCTCCCAAAATATAGATTTCTTCTTCCACATGGGTGCGTGTCCGTAAGCGTCATTCGGAACAGGTTGTCTACCAGGACCCTTTCCAAAGGTTACATTTAAATCCTTGACCATACCAAATACATCAGCACCAGTACGGTGGACAGGCTTCGTCCGAATTTCTGCCTTGCCATTGAAATGCTTGCCATTTTTCCTTAAGGGATGCCTGGGCTGAAGAAAACGACGATTGTACGGGTACACATTCTTCCTACATTTATCCAGATATATACTTTCAGTCTCATCTAAACAGTGCGTGCATGCATTGTATCCTTTGTTCGTCTGTCCTGAAATGTTACTAAGAGCAGGCCAATCATTGATGGCTACGAACAGCAACGCTTGTAGGTCGAATTCCTGCTGTTTGTGCTCATCCCACACACGTACACCTGGTTCGGCCCACAACTGTAAAAGTTCATCAATTGATGGCCTTAGGTACACATTAATGTCGTTGCCGGGTTGCTTCGGGCCTTGGATGAGCACTGGCATCATAATGAACTTTCGCTTCATGCACAACCATGGAGGAAGGTTGTAGATACATAAAGTCATGGGCCAGGTGCTGTGCTGCAGCTCTGCTCCCCAAAAGGATTCATGCCATCTGTACTTAGACCAAACCATAAGTTCCTTGCGTCACCAGCAAAGTCCGGGAACTCTCTCTCGATTTTTCTCCACTGCCTACCATCAGCGGGGTGCCTCAATATCCCGTCTTTCTTACGGTCTTCCATGTGCCATCGCAACAACTTGGCATGCTCTTTGTTTCTGAACAAACGTTTCAACTGTGGTATTATAGGAGCATACCACATCACCTTGGCAGGAACCCTCTTCCTGCGTGGATCGCCCTCAACATCACCAGGGTCATCTTTTCTGATCTTATACCGCAATGCAGTGCATACCGGCATTTATCCAAATTCTCGTACTTCTCACCACGGTAGAGGATGCAGTCATTAGGGCATGCATGTATCTTCTGCACGTCTAATCCTAGAGGGCAGACAAGCTTCTTTGCTTCGTACGTACTGGCGGGCAATTCGTTATCCCTTGGAAGCAGCTTCTTCATCATTTTCAGCAAACTTTCAAATCCCGAGTCAGACACACTGTTCTCTGCCTTCCACTTCAGCAATTCCAGTGTGCTACCTAGCTTCTTCTGGCCGTCTTCGCAAGTTGGGTACAACAATTTGTTGTGGTCCTCTAACATCTGCTCGAACTTCTCCTTCTCCTTTGCTGTGTCGCAGTCTCGCTTTGCATCAGAAATGACCCGACCAAGATCATCAGCGGGCTCATCTGGTGCCCGTTCTTCACCTCCTTCTTCTTCATTGTCTTCCATTGCAGCGTATTCGGGAACATAGATCGGTAGTTGTCATCGTTCTCTCTTCATCGCCATCTTCCATCATAACCCCTCTTTCTCCGTGCTTGGTCTAAACATTATAGCCGGACATGAAACTGGACTGAAGCAGGTGGCTCTGAATGACTCTTGAGGAAGTGTGAGCCTTCTCATTCCGACATTCAACACATGGAAAACACATAAAACCATCCCGCCGCTTGTTCGCCTCGGCCACAAGACGAAAAGAACGCACGCCTTCTCTGAAAGCGGCAGAGCGTCGGTCACCGTACATCCATGGATAGCTCATCTGCATCATACAACCATATATATCAAACGCAATCACGATGCTAAAATTAGTACCGCGCGGTCTAAACGAGAAAATAGTTGCTAACCTTTTAGGACACTTGGAAACAAAGAGGAGGAAGCTTAAGTGTGGCTCGGGCACCTCATATCATGTTTGTCTTGTGTGAACTTAAGTGGCATCACTCTTACAGGCATTTCATCGAGCACCTCTAGTGCATATGAAGAAACAAAAAGAGCACAAATCTATCCCACACAAAAAAAACGAGCACCTCTAGTGCATATGAGACGGGCTAGGCATATATATAGGCAGCCAACCCATTTGTCCCGGTTTGAGGCTCAAACCGGGACTAATGGGGGTGCCAGCCAGGCCGCAGCAGCCACACTCAAACCGGGACTAATGCGTCCTAACGGGCCGGAACAAATGGGTGCCGTACGTTTTCAGCGGTTTGGGCCGTTGGGTCCGGACCATTAGTCCCGGCCCCGGACGAAAGGCTCATTTTCTACTAGTGGCATGTCGCCCTGGCGTCAACCGGAATTTGCAGAACGAGCAGCTCAAGGTACAGCTCAATGCACACCCAGATGCTAGAAATTTCCGTTTTCTGTTTCGCTGATTGAACTCTCAGATGTGGGCTGGCCCATTTGCTGCACTGGTGTTCACGAGACTTGACAGCAGGAGGTATCGTACACTGGACCGCCTGCTAGGACAGCCCGTTCGGTGCGTTCGAGTTTCCTTTTCTTTTTCCCTTTTCATGTTCGGGTTCAACGTTCCTCGTTTTTCAGGTCCAGTGAGTAGCCAACACGACACGTCTCATACGCCCAAACTTACATATAGATGTGGCTGCCTTTATTTTCATCTTTTTTTCTTCCTTTATTTCTTTTAGTTCATTCTTTTATGTTTTCTTAACTGTATTTTTGTTCATTGTCACTATATATTTAGTTCATCATAACCATTTTTCTTGTATGCTTGTTTTCCACTTTTACTGAAATGAATAGCAAATATTGATATCATTTTTTACTGAATTTCTTTTTCCTATTTTTATTCATGGAGATACAAATTTTTGTTCATCACGGTTATATTTCATATTTATTGTTCAGTTGCTTTTTGTTGATGGTTCCATAATTTGTTCGCTACAGTATTAGTTTTAGTTCACCATGATACTTTAAGTTTTCGCTAGATTATTACTTTTGTTTATCACACCAAAATTTGTTTATTACACTTTTGATTTTTGTTCATCATTGTTATATATTTGGTTCATGTCTTACAATTTAAATTGTTTGCAGTACAGAAATATCACCGTTCATGTCTACCGCCTGTTGGCCGCAAGCCATGGGGATGTTGATCATGGCGTCCTTCTTCCTGCACACCGGGAACAACGGCCGCGCGGGCGAGTAGCACTTGAAAAAACAGAGGATACGATGGTATTTGGATTGTATGCCACGCCGATCATCGGGGGCCTTGCATTGCTTAAATAGAACCCCATTAGGGTTTGTTACAATTACAACTGAATAACAACTTCTGTTAGGATTCTAACTACCAGCTAACTAACGCGCTATCCTTATCTTTACACGACCGTGCAGTGCACGTTTATATTATGTTAACACCCTCCCGCAATCTTAACTCTGGGTAAACTATCCAAGATTAAGATTGTGTCGAAGTGCTGTCATGGGGCGCGCTCCAAGAGGCTTTGTCAGTCCGTCTGCTAGCTGGTCTCCAGTAGGAATTTTCTGCTAGATTATTTTTGTTCACCATCATACTCTAATTTTCTGCTAGATTATTTTTGTTCATCACACCAAACTTTGTTCATTAGACTTTTGATTTTTTTTTCATCATTGTTATATATTTGGTTCATGTCTACAATTGAAATTATTTGCAGTATATAAATATCAACGTTTCACATGTCTAAATTTATTTCCATGATTAAAATTTAAATTACTCACCATTTTTAATTTATGATGGATTTACATTTTGTTCACAACTACAATTTAAATTGTTAATACTGAATAAAAATATTTTTGACCGTGAAGCAATATTTAGTTCATGGTAGATTTAAGTTTTGTTCATGCCTACATTTGATATTGTTCATCATAAGTATTCATTTTGTATATACCTACCCATAACTTAATTGTTCATCTGAAGTAACATCTGGTTGATGATTGCTGGGTTTAAAGTTTGTTTATAAGCGACTACAGTTTAAGTAGTTCACCATGGAAGCAATCCTATTTTGTTTTATTTTTGTTCACAAAGAAAAACTATGATGACCTTTTGCAAAAATAAATAAATGCTACCATGGTCTTGCAGAAAAAAGGCGCAGGGTCAACGGGAAACGTTTGTGTAGATGTATCTTGTTTTAGTTGCTCGAGTGAAGCACAGGCAAATTGTGCAGTAGAAAAGGCCGAGCGAAGAAAGAAATTGCATGCGAGCAGCCGAGGAAGAAGTATGAAAACGTATCGATCGACGCGCGAAGAGAGAAAAACTACGCGGGAAGTCGTCAGGCAACACAACTCGAGCTCGCGAGCCTTCGAGTGCGGCGAAGTACCTGTCAGGCGGTGTTCGTGTCCACCTCCGCGATTTCGGACGGCTCGGAACGCCGCGTAGGTTCGATAGCTGCCGCTCGAGGCGGCCGGAGAAGGTCTTGGAGAGGTCGAACCGCCGCCCGCCGGTCCCGGCACCGGCGCCTCCACGCTTCTACCAGTCAAGATCGGCTACGAGGGTTCCGCACCTGCTGCAGCAGCTCCTCGTCTCGCGCCGTGAAACGCCGAGCTGCGCCAGGCCGAGCCCGACAGCGAGGCCAGAACCACGTCTCCTACCGTGGGGATGTTGATCACGGCGTCCTTCTTCCTGCACACTGGGAACAACGGCCGCGCGGCGGCGGTAAGCGGGTGTTCCCGTAAGTGATTAAACGGGATCGGGATCACGGCGCCAACAGCCCGTGCCCACCTATACACTGCCCCATAAATAAAATGTCCACGTATTTTCCAGCAAATTCATGCTCCGAAAGGATTTTCATGAACGCATGGAAGAACTCACCCCTGTTCGTCGTCATGGTTGCCCACACGAGGGATACCCAAGTTGCGAGGCAGAAAATGAGCACCGCAATTGCACTCAGCTGAGAGAATAATAGGCGAGAACTCAAGACCGAAATTCAAGTACCAAGTACAACAATTACATGACATCGCTTTTGTTTTTCAACAGGAGAGAGCGAAGCCCCAATTTCCGTTAAGACAACACCGAACACAGAAAAAACACAACACCTCAACTAGTGCCAGAAAACCCACTGATACGCTCTTGCGTCGAGACGCACTGTGGGGCAAAAAACTAGCGAGGCTGCTGCACAAGTACCACACAAAGTTCAAGAGCAATAGATAAAACATAGCTTGTCCGACTCTGCCGCCACGCCACGCACTGAGCGAGCCATCCCACGGTCAGCTTGGCGTGGCGTTAGCTCTGGCTTATTCAAACATGTAACTGGGAATGATAAAACGAGCAAAGACCGCTACCAACGACATGAACGGCGACGTTAGTAGACCCAACGCATGAAGGAGGCCGGATTGGCGATCGAATTTTCATTGTTGGCTCGCCTCCCCAGCAACCTGAAATGGAGATCCAAAGAAATTAAGAGGAATGTTGATAACTCAATACAGGATCTTCTTAAAAAATGATCGAGAAGCAAATTGAGCACTGCAAGCCGTGATGCTACCTTCTGATCGTTGGGATGGGTATCCAACAAAGCCTTGATTTTCTCCAGCAGCGCGGCTGATTGCTGGTTATAGAGGGTGAACTTCTCAAGGAATGGTTGACAAGTTGCAGCGAATTCCGCCTGTAAACAGGATTGCAGAATTACAATCTTCATATGCTAACTGAGGCTCCGTTTAAGTCAATACGACATTTACGTGAATACAAATTGGATACCAATTTCTTGCAGTGTACATATACCAGATTCCCGACCAGTTAGTTGAAGAAAATAAACTGAGATAGGAGAAACGAAAAGCATGCATCTGTACCAACCATTCCATCGATGCCAGAACGATAAGGATCCTGTTCAAGAATCCTGCTCCATTCCTCCCTTAAATATTTCATTGTATCAGGCGTTCGTACATCCTGGTCGAGTTGCTGCAGGAGTAGTTTCGCCTGAAGCAAAACGAGTACATAGGTAAGTACACTGTACACATAACACCCAAAGCCCTGAAGGCGACCCGAGGAGTGATATACCTCTAGATCATGGCTGGAGTGGTTGACAGGCAAGGTTCCTTGCACCTTGCGAATTTCACGAAAGTCATAATAAATTTGTGCAGAAAGGTAATATTGAACCTGTAATTGATGGAAGATTTTATCCTTCTGTATCAAGGGCAGAGAAGCATATCAAGTTAGTAGGAAAACGAGTCTGCAAAGATTAGCCAAGAACCGACGAGAAAATGCAATTGTACGACTAACTGTGGAGAATTCGAGACCAACATAATCTAGCACACATACCTCTTTCACTTCTTCATTCCCCATCATTAACTTTAGCGAGGAGGTAGAGAAGAGCATTCATAAGTTAGTAGGGTAACGACTAATGAGTATGTTCAAAAGATTGACCTAGCTAGACGACAAACTCAATTTCTAGCTAAGAATATCTTGAGAGCGAGAGGATCCGAGAATTACCGATTCCCCAGATTTGTAGATTTCAAGGGTGGGATGATTGGGATGGATGTCCGCTGCATGTCTCAAAGCAGACTCCACTTCCTCCACTTCCGCGGTACTGGCAGATATTGTCTCCATGGAAACTTCGAATTTCTGCAGCGAAGGGAGGTTCTCCAAGCCAAAATCCAAATCACGGTTGGCATCCTTGAATGCCCTGACAAAGTGTGGGTATGACAAGGTTTGAAGTCGTGGCATGGATCCAGGCAAAATTTTGAGCACTTCGTGGGAGTCGTAGTGTATCAGATTCTGGAATGCACCAGCGGCACAAGTCAGAAGATTGCCTAAAACCATGCCCATCCTGTGAAGGTGTAGAAAATGGAGCTCCGTAAAAGCACCTAGGACTTCCATATCCAGCTGCCTCACATTATCCAGGCTCAGTTGTAAGTCGGAGAGGTTGGGAAGAAGAAAGGGGTTAATCCACGTCGGCAGTTGTGAGAACGTGAAGCCAGATAGATTCAATCGGCGGAGATGTTGCGACAGGGCAAATCCTGCCTCGCACATCCAGATGGCACATCTCTCTTCGCCTCTTGATTCAAATTCCATAACCACGATCTTTTTCAGGTTGCCCAGACACTTAAGCAAAGCACTTCCCAGACCCTCACTAATACCAACATCCAAGTTTGGAGCACCCTCAGTTCCGTCAGCTTGCCCAGCGCTTCCACAAAGCAAGAATACTTGTCAGGAGCAGGCCATATACACAGCTCCTGCAGCGACGTCAGTTTCCCAATCCAATACGGCATTTTTGTTCCGCTGCCAGCTCGTAGGCACATCAATTGCCTTAATTTGGCCACGCCCTCTGGCAATTCTTCTATTTCAGTGTGCTCTATGTCCAATACCAGCAGGAACTTCAGATGACCTATATCATTTGGAAGTTCACGAACGGATGTACTTGTTAAGTTGAGGTACCGAAGGTGAAGTAGGCTCCCAAGTCCCTCAAGATGATCTTGTGTGTTAACAAAACCGCGTACAGCTAGTACACGCAACACAGGGAAGCTAGACAGTGGGGGCACAGCACACCCATTAGCAGCAACTGACCTCACATATTGTGCCATGTCCATAACAAACTGACGGCTGGTGTGCTCTTCAGTGTTTTGGAAGGATATCCGCCTGCTGATAACATACTTGTGTTTCTCATTATTCAGAATACTAACAAAGTTTTCTTCCTTTGACAAGGAACGGATGAGATGAAGTATCATATCATGGAGACGACAGCCATTGTTGAATGTGAACTCATCGTGCCCTCCTGGCAAGATCATACCTCTAGTCATGAGCTCGTTGAAATATTGAAGTCCAAGCTCAAATAGCCCTATCCCTTCTTCACCATGAACAAATCCCTCAGCTATCCATCTCCATATCAATGGAATTTTTTGATATATGCATCTTCTGGGAATATACAAAGATATAATAAGCAAGCTCGCAGATGTGGAGGTAGATCATAATAGCTGTAAGACAATATTTTCATGGTATTCTTGACTTGTGTGTTATCGCCGTGCATAAAACCAATAGAGTTGTACACATTACACCACTCCAATATCGGTTTGTTGCATAGCACACTAGCTGCTGTGGTGATGGCTAATGGTACACCATTGCATTTCTTCAGAATCTGTTCAGACGCCTTAATGATTTCATCATACACCTCAGCTGACTTACAATTATCAGGGCATTCTTTACCAAATATTCTTGTATAGAATAGTTTTTTGGAGTTCTCATGAGAAAGTTCTTTTGGTGTGTAGACATGGCCAACCACTGTACCAACTTCATATTTACGAGTAGTTGTAATTATGCCATTGCCAAAATAATTATCCCCCAAAGCACATTTGATGTTTTCCCAAGTCGATTTCTCCCATATATCATCAATAACAATCAAGTACCTATGAAATGACACCAAAGTTATATCAGTTAATCGATCTCTGCAGTATGCATGAAACCAGGAAGCATTGACAATAGCAGCCTACAAGATCATCGACAAGAAAAAATTGTCAAAACTGTACAAATCGAACTAGTAAACTTAGGTTAACTTGCTAAGAACAGTCCAATCACCTAATCCATGATTGTGTTTCTACACATCGACGGGGACCTATATATCTTTGTAGAATTCCATCTTGGACTTTGAGTATGGTGCTTCTGAAACAAATTTCTATAGATGATGAATGATCGATATTTATGGAATATTTGTCATTATACACAGTTATATACGGCTATTTTGCTAATTATTAGATATCCACATCCAACATAATTTCTTGGCCAGCCGAACAGAAGCTTTAATTTGAAAATATTTTTCTTAGTACTACTTCCTTATGCTAAAGGGAAAAACAATTTGGCGCATGAATACCCCTAGTCACATCAAAGATCGAGCAACAGTCCATGGTGCTTGCAATGTAGGAGTGCATGATGTTAAGTGCCAGAAATTGAGAAACAAGTGGGGTAATAGCATACACTTGGTCAGCACAGTAGATGCATGGCACCAAAAATAAGGAGCTCTTGAAGCCATGCATCATTACTATATTTATATGGACATACGCATCTGGAATGTAACGGTCGCCATCTAGCTATGAATGGAGTGTGTAGTTACTAGTGAGGATAAGATTCCTATTTAAGTGACCATTTCAACATTTTGTGGAGGTTATACAACTTCTTAATATGTGGACGCTTATAGATGCGCAGCCGCAGAAGATCAATTTGTAAAACAATGGATTATTTGAAGCATATCCGTTCAATTTTCTTCTCATACTCTAATTAAATAAAGCCCACATATAATCCATTGGTAAGGCTGTAAAGAGACTGAGTCTTGTAAAATATATTGTACACATAATAGTTTAGCTAGGCAATCGATGAGATTCATGGTATCAATATGCTGTAAGGGCACCAAATATTAATAAAAAAATCATATCTTAAAATAAAATGCATTTCTGCCCTGCTTAAATTATCAAATCACATCAGGCGACTGTGAACTCCAAAGACAACATTTGCATGCACAACTTTAAATATAAAGCACAACAATCGGAGAAAAATAAAACTATTCCGAAGGCTACAGAGTTACAAGCATGACCAAGAAGATGTCGAGTTAGCGGCCTTTGAGCATGGAGGTGAATCCATGCCTGTTAGGTGGAGACACTTGTAATCTCTATTGTTGGTTGCAAGGACTCTCTGATTGGGACTAGAAGGCAGAACATCCCATGGCTGATCGGTGTAGTCTTGTGTAGCCCTTGAGTTAACTAGGGGAGGCGATCGGAAGCTAGTAAATGGCGGTCTCGTCAAACTAAAATTTCTAGTCAAAATCTTGCCAAAGATGGAAATTTTTTTTTGTCCAAATCGATATGATTCAAGGTTATACACACTCAGCAAGGTTTTTGAGTCGACGAGTCGACAAGTCGTTTAGGGGTAGCGACTCTTGACTAGTCGTGACTAGTCAAGACTCATGGTCGACTAGTCGACATGAGTAGTTTAGCAATAGGTACTATAAAATTACCATATTATATGTATAATTGTAGATAAGTATATACTTATTAATAGTCTATAATACAAACCTGGGCATCTCCATATTATATGGTAGCAAATAAAGAAGTTCAACCATGAAATTAAGACACAACAGGTCAGGTCCAACGTTAAGTTACGTGCAATCATATCCAAATGCAAGTAAATAAGTTCAACATTGGAAAAAATTGGGGCGATCTAGGTTTCACCGGGGGCTGGCAAGCAATATTGGAAAAAATATGACGGGCGGGGCCAACTTTAAGTCGTTCTTCGACTCAAAAACCTGGACTAGTCGAGACTAGTCTATTGAGTCGTTTGACTCAACCAATTAGTCGAGTCGAGATGCTGAGTCGGACTTCATTTTGCGACTCATCGACTAGTCGTCGACTAGTCGCGACTAGTCGCTCGACTCAAAAACCATGACACTCAGGGGCGGTAACGGAAATTATATGAATGTCCATCTATAGAAATGGTAATTAATAATTTTAATGGAAAGTAAACTTGGTATGCAGAGTAACGGACTAGAGCAGAGGATTAATAAAGGGAAGATGCATACTTCTTGTCCTTGAGGAATTCGAAGATTTCCTTGGCGAGCAGCCTTTCATCCCACGTCCTCGTCCTGATATCCTTATATTTTTCCTTGTCAAGGTCAATGAGAATGTCTCCAAAAACTTTCTTCAAATCTGGTTTCTGACCGACTGGAACAAAAGCACCACACTCGAACTTCACTTTAAGCTTGTCATAAACTGCTTTAGCGAGCGTGGTTTTTCCTAGCCCTCCATACCCGACAATGGAGACTATCTTCATCTCCTTGCCTGACACACCATCACCGTCTTCCCCCTCGAACAACATACTGATGAGCTTATCCCGTGGCTCATCGATGCCAAAGAGCTTTGTCACTCTGTACAGATCCAAGAGGCGAGGATCATCCAAAGTCGACGTTGTTGCGGCTGGCTTGGCCACAAAGTCGTCGACTTTGTACATGGCACGCCGCTCGGCCACAACCCGGAGTTGGTTCCTGATGTCGTCGATCTTGCCAGCGATGCTGCGGCGATCCATCGCCTTCTTGAGGTTGAACAGGTTCCCCATCTTCTTCTTCAGCCGTTTGAGCTTGCCCGGCTTGTTGGCTGTGGCCTCATGGTCCTCATGGACGCCGTCAACGCGCACCAGGAAAGAGTCGACGATGTCCTCCATCTCGTACGACGCCTTCCTCACATCGCGCGCCCAGATCGCGACCAGCTCGTCGAGCTGGTCGTGCGGCACCTCCGCCACCTTACGGAGGGCGGCGTGCACGCACTCCAGATCTATTGAGAGAGACTCGATCTTCTCCCTCACGCCCTTTTGGAGATTATACTCATCCTTGAGCAACTCGGCCAGCTTGGGGAGGAGGAAGCTCAGAGCTCCCGTCGAGAGTTCCATGGCGGGCTTGCTCTCGCTCTCTCAGAGTCTCACTCTGTCTTGGCTGTTGGCAGCTACGGGTGGAATGCTGTGTGGGGAGCGGAGCTAATGGCGCTCGCTAACAGCTACGGGTGGAATGCTGTGTGGGGAGTGGAATCCAATTCCCCCACTAGATCTGAGCTGATGCTGCCATCTCCAGCCGTCCCCCTAGATCCCCCAGGAGGTCTTTTTTGCGCCGCGCCGGCCGAAAAGCGTCGTTTTTCTACCACTCGGCCCCCCCAGAATCCCAGTTAGCGCCGTTTCGGCGGAAAATAGCGCCGGCGCACCCAGGCGAAACCCAGCCCACTGGGTTCGGCCTGGGGGGGCCGGCGGAAGGAAAAGCACGCGTGGGGCAGCGCTGTCGGCGAGACAAAGCATTTTTCCCACCCCGACTCGCCTTTTCCTCTGTCCACCTTGTCGTCGCCTCGCCGTCGCCGCCACCACCCCTCCTTGCGCCGCCGCACGCAAGCAGCTAGGAACCCCCGTCAAGCCCCGCCCCGCCGCCGGCGCCGCCCACTCTCCTCCGCCGCGATCTAGCCGGCTGGGCCGTTCTCGAAGCGAAGCGAAGCGCGGCCACCCCGCCCGCAAGGTGTTCGGCGTTTCGCCCGACCCAAGCCATGGACTCCGACGACGAGGAGATGCTCGCCGAGCTCTTCGACGAGGAAGATCAGGTCGCCATCGACGACGAGGAACACCTCATGGTCTTGGCCTGTCTCGCCGGCTTGCTCGTCAACAGCGGGCCGCGTCGTGTTGGATCGACGCGCGGGCGCCGCAAGAGCAAGCAAAGGCAGCGGTACGAGGGCTACTGCATCCTCTACTCCGACTACTTCGCCAACAATCCTACGCAGGACGCGAAGGTGTTCCGGCGCCGGTTCAGGATGAACCGCGAGCTCTTCCTCCAGATCATGCGCGCCATCCGGGAGTTCGACCCCTACTTCAAATTGAAGAAGGACTGCACCGGCACGGTAGGCTTTACCTCAATTCAGAAGTGCACGATGGCCATGAGGTTGCTTGCATATGGTGCTCCCGCAGATGCACAGGATGACTATCTGCGCATGAGCGAGTCCACGGCCCTGGAGTGCTTGAACTATTTCTGCCGGGCAGTGGTTGCAGTCTTTGGCCCAACGTACTTGCGATCACCCAATGCGCAAGACACTGCTCGCCTCCTCGCAGAGAATGAAGCAAGAGGCTTTCCTGGGATGCTTGGTAGCATCGACTGCATGCATTTGGCATGGAAGAACTGTCCATTCAAGTGGCAGGGGATGTACAAGGGAAAGGAAGGAGAGTGCTCCGTGATTCTCGAGGCCGTGGCTTCATATGATATGTGGATTTGGCATTCATTCTTTGGTATGCCAGGAACTCACAACGACATCAATGTCTTGCAGTGCTCGGATGTCTTTTCCGACCTTGTCGAAGGCCATGCTCCCCCTGTGAACTACGAGATCAACGGGCACCAGTACACAAAGGGCTACTACCTTGCAGATGGCATCTACCCCAGGTGGGCAACATTTGTGAAGAGCATCTCCAACCCTGTGCCAGAAAGCGCGAAGGCTTGGTTTTCCAAGTGTCAGGAGGCTTGCAGGAAGGATGTGGAGCGGGCATTTGGCGCGCTGCAGTCTCGATTCGCTGTTGTCCGGTACCCAGCTTTGACTTGGTCGAAGTCCAACATGTGGGAGGTGATGCAGTGTTGTGTGGTCTTGCACAACATGATCATTGAGAGTGAACGGGATAACCCGGTGCCTGCCAATGAGGCAATGGCACCATACTACCGCCAGGGTCCTCTTGCAGATGTTGATCACCAGGTGCCGGCGCCATGGGCAACCTTCCTCACCAGGCGCCGGGAGATTCGAGACGCTGGAACACATCTAGCTCTACAGGATGATCTGGTGCAGCACTTGTGGGCGCGCAAGGGCAATGCCGATAATGGCGATGCCAATGCCTAGTACGATTTGTTTTATTTGCTTGTATTGTTGAACTATTTATTTGTGTATGGATTTGTACGTTAAACTATTTATTTATGTGTGAATTTGTATGTTAAACTATTTCTATGTGTGAATTTGTATGCCAAAAAGGGCCGGCCTTTCTTTATGCCGAAATAAGGCCGCATCGCCGGCTGGGCGGTTCACGGCTGGTAAACGCGCCCCCCAGGGTTCAGTTTCGCGCCGTTTCGCGCCGCGGTGGCCCAGAAAAGGCGGCGTTTTGGATCCTGGGGGGCAGGACGGCTGGAGATGGCCTAATGGATGAAAGCTTGCCGATTGGATCCTGCGAGAGTTTGGATCACAGACCCGGCACCTCTACTCGAGGCACGTCACGTGACATGTCGACCAGCGATCAAACTAATCTTCGTTAAATGAGCCCAGCCCAGACTAAACAAGCCGATTATTGAAGTCGCCGCCTTAGTAAGAGGATCGATGCGAGTTACTCCTCTCTTCCAAAATAACTGTGGCCAAAGTCCATTTCACAATAACACCATTTTAGAATTCAAATTATTCAAACCGAATGCGCATGTAAGTTCAAAATTCAAACGCGGATGTGATACACTACATACGAACATGTGATCCACTATGATCGCAAAATTATAGTAGGTGCAAAATGAGCCTCTGCGACAGTTATTTTGGAACGGAAGGAGTAACTTCGAAAGACTAACAAAGCTTGCACAAGGAGGCTAGTTTTGATGACCTACCATGTGTACATGTCAGTATGGGGCACGCGATATAATGCTCTGGCGTATATACATACGAATACGTATTGTACTATGTACAAGTTACCTACTGCATCACCAGAGTTAATTATCAAAGTGTTCTCTTCTATACCTTTTTTGCAAAAAACAAACATGATGTATGGGGCATTCTTATTACAATTATCCAATTTATGGAGGAAATATTTGTCCAAAGAAGGAATCAAGAGTGCAACTACATCAGCCCTTTTTCACTTTTTATCCCTAGAGCGCTTTGCAAATTAGTTGATGATTCTATATATTTACTTCATTGGCATTTTGCGTTTTTTTTGTTTTTCTCATTTTTGGTCTGTGCGTGCTAAGGTCAGAAATACTCAAATGGCTGGTGTCGGCACCAACAACTGGCACTACAAAATTTGCACTGGTATTGATATTCAGGACATGGCACATGTAGCATCCAATAGCCCAATGGCATCTCTAGAAGCAAGGGGGAGGACCGGAGGAGCATTTCTAGGAGACGCCGCGCATGTGCTTTGCATAAAGGCAATTTTCAGTCCTTAAAGAGGGCTTGGTGCACGGAACAGTGGGCCGTTACCCCTAAGTTTTTTTGGATGAGAATCGCCTTCAATTTATTAATCAGGTGAAGCAACCAGGACTTGCTTCAAAGTTTAGAAAAATGATTATTCAAATTATATGTGGAATTGTGAATGGATGACAACTATACATAGATCAAAGGTCAATGACCATGTAAAAGATCATGCATAACTTCATCTAAAAACTTCCATTTCTCAATTACCATTATTGATACAGAAAATATCTTGTTGTCAAATGCACATTGTCATACTCAAGGTCGATGATTATTTATGAATAACGTTGGCATTAACAGCTGAATTATAAAGCAATCAAGCAAAACCATTTCAGCTAACAGTTAACTGAATTAAAACTAGGCATCTTCTTAAGAAGTAACCACTTAGAGACAGCTACAGATTTTTTTTGTAATCCGCAGATGCAACTGTCAATAAAAAGTAACAGTCATCTGGTAGGTCGTTGGAGACTTTTCACTCCTTTTGTGGTTCTATCGTTGTCGGGCCGACGGTCTGGTAGGAAGGTGCTGGGAACCTTCACTATGGTTTACCTATCACCTTCTTTGTTGCAAGAACCACACCCTGTACTAATTAACTATCTCTAGGTCATATACAATGGTTAGCTTCTGTTACCATTCACAGCAATCAGCTCATGTAAAATCACAGAGCAGGATCCTCCAGACCCTTTTCGCTCGCCTGCCAAATTTATCAAGCTTTTTTATGACAACGGCAACGAACTGATGGTAAGCAAGCTGCCCTCCATAGCTATGTGTAACTTCGCCACCACTTAAACTTGCACTGGACTCGTCGATCTGGAGGTGACGCCCATTACTTCCATCATTCTTGTGTAGGTAGAAATTTCTACCTCCTACATCTCCAATTTTGTCATTTTTGTTCAAACCTGTCAGAAAAACTCGTGTTAGTTTTACAATGAGATTACTCAACTCTAAAGACATCAACCAAAACAGAGGACGTTTCCAAGGTAAATTTGGAAATGTCAACTTCCAAGCTTATAATCACTTGGGCGGGGCTCACTGAACTCATTTAATATACTGCGCTCCATAAATAGTGCCCATACCAGAAGATTCAGTTTACATAACATTGAATAACAGTAACCTTGCACATCATAATTCATCATAATTGGCCTCCCTAGATGGATGGCTTGGGTAAAATTTCACTTTTTCTGAATAACCAAGCAATAGAAGAAAACACAATACTGAAATTTCATGTTGGACAAATATCAGTGAACTGATTAAGTAGCTAGAATACCAGATGGCACATGGTCAAAGGCATACAAAACTAGAAAGTTCAAAAGCAAAAGCAGTGAACACATCATTTGAAAATGAATTATGAATCAAAACTCACACAGAGTTTGAACATGAAATTGGCTAAATCGAACCGGTTATTGGCTGAGCCCTGGTCTCTTTTTTACTTTGTACTAATGAATTATGCTCGTATCAAATTATTGTAGCTCAAAAGCAGTCTAGACACAAGTACAAAAGACCTAGTGGTTCTTGCAATCTCAACCTATACATGAACTCATATATCCAATGATCTAATTAAGCATATTCTAAAAAATAAAAATTGTGAAATCAGATATAAAATTTCGAAGCTTGAAATGGTTTTTGTCATATCTCAAGTATCCCTTAGGACTCCACATATGGAAACAAGAAATCGGTCAATATTCCAACGTTCATGTTTCTAGAACCATTACATCATGAGGCACGTCCTGGAAAGGACCCAGCCGACGTGTTAAGCAGTGCTAATCAGACTTGATTTCAAGTTGTCTAACTGAATGGAGGTTGACAATTTGCATGTCTAAAACTAGAACCTAGACAAGCAGGAGAAAATGCTATACCAGGATTTCATTGACCAGGTATGCTCACATTTATATCAATTGGGTCACAAGGTCTGGTAGCCTCAACATGGTGATGGTGCGTTTGTTACGGAGTATTGCACAAGTCCTGTTCTTGTCCTGACTTAGAAAGCGTCCAGCAACTTCTACTCAATCTCATTTATATGGTTTGTAGGAAGCCATTAGCCACAACCAACCAAGTATACTACCACTGCATCATGGTGTGATAACAATACGAAAACACACTTTCAGTAACAAGAACAAAAAAGTAACACAAGCCAAACTTTTCTGAAATCGAAGTAAAATCGTTCTAAACCCCCAACCATCTCTCCTACAGCCTTCTTAAGACAAAGGAGCAGATTTTAAACAGCAAGTAAACAGCCTTCTTAAGACAAAGGAGCAGATTGATTTTAAACAGCAAATAAACAGCCTTCTTAATCCCCAACCATCTGTATCTGAAGCACCCCAATTTTTAGGAAGAGATGGAAGAAATCATCCGATCTCAGGTGCATCTGATTACCACAAACCGACTACAACCTTCTTAAGACATATAACCAGATTTCAAACAGAGTTTGTCGCATAGCGGGGCTTACTCTGGAGGGAGAAGTGGGAGTGGTGGAGCTGGAATGCCTCCGCGGCGGCCGGGTCCAGGTGGGGGCTCCTCCCTTCCCTGTCGTACCTCTCAACGACGGCGGCGATGGTCTCCCCGATGCTCGCGCCGAGCCTCACCATCGCCTTCACGGGGCCCGTGCTCCCCTCTACGGTCACGCTCACCACCACCTTCGCGTCCTGCACCAAACCACCAGTCAACTCCCTGAACTAATACGGACTACAGTAGTAGAATAGAAGAGCGCGTGCGTGCGCACGAGCGCGCACCTACCTCCCGGGGCTTGCAGTCGTCGGGCAGTGGGGAAGCGGCGGAGGGCGATTCCTCCGGCGAGAAGACGTCGTAGCAGGTGTGCGGGCGCTCGAGCGGCGGCGGCGGCGGGGACGGCGGAGAAAGCTCCTGCGGCGCGGCGGCGGGGACGGCGGAGAAAGCTCCTGCGGCGCGGCGCCGTACCAGAGCGCCGGCTCGGAGGCGGAGCGCGCGAGGCGCCCCCGCCCCTCCTCCGCCCGCCGCTTACACGGGCGCGCCGACCACCTCGCCGGGTGGTGGCGCACGGGCAGCCCCTGGAGCCTCCGCCCGGCGCTGCCACTCCTCGCGCCGCGGCGGGACGACAACGACGAGGAAGACGACGACCCCGCCGGCGACCGCCCCAGCCGCACGCCGGCGAGCCGCGGCCGGCTCTTCTTCCGCTCCTGCATCTGCGACAGCTGCGCCTTGCGTGTGTTGCTCTGCGTGGGATTTGGGGATGGTCGGCGGTGTCGTCGGCGCAACGTTTACTTTGGCTTCGCCGATACGGGCAGCTTCTTTATGCTTTACTCCAGGGAGGAGGAAGCTTCGTCGGGGGGCTACAGCGCCGTGGAGCCGGTGCAGTGGACGCCTTGCTTCAACGGAAAGCCTCGACCGGCTGTCAGTGGGAGAAAACACCGTGAGCCGGGAGCAGAGGATGGAAACCGGGAGTTGTCGTCGGACGGAACTGGGAATGGGCAGAGAGCACGCTGGAAGCTGGATTCTCCGCGTGGTTGGGAGTTGCGACGGGGAATCACGAATGTGCCACCACCGTAGAAAGCGAGAGGAGGTGGCGGTGGAGGGCGAAACGGGGAATTCGTGCGGGGCGTTGCTTGATTCCTTCAACGGGACGGTGGATTCGGGTCGGCGCACGTCAGGACGGCTGTCGTTTTTACGAGCGGCGGAAGTCGTTGGTCCCCCGGAAAATTCGAACCCATGGCGTCGCGTCATCTCTCTCCACTGAATCGTTGTTTGGAATTCGCATGCATACCAGTTGAGCCTAAAATTTCAACATATCCAGAATAAAATGGAACTTTACAACAATGGCACAAGCATTCATACTTATTTTTCTGAATTTTTTACTGTATTGACCCCCTTCATGTTCAAAATAGCAAAATTGACCCCCTGAAATGCGTATTAGCAGAAATGGGCGCGCGACAGGTCCCCTGCACAGCGACTGCATCGCGACAGGTTCGCGGGTCCCCCCTGCCGCACCGGGGCGCACGACAGGGCTCGGAAATTCCGATTTTTTTTTCGGAATTTCTGAGGGTTTACGGGGTGTTTTGGGCTCTCTGGAGGTCGCTCGTCCACACGCGACGCCAGATTTCGGAAATTTCGAGTTTGTACGTCCGAGCCCCTCATTGTCCCTCCTCTTTTCCCTCTTGTTCGTCCGAGCCCTGAAATCGATATCGATTATTTAGTCTGAAGTTTTTTTATTGATAATTCGTAACATAGTACGATACATTATTGTGCAAGAAATACTTGTGAGATACATTGTAGTGAAAGCCTATCTACTGCGGCGGACGTTGCGGTCGAGGCTGATAGAACTCGATGTGGCAAGCACACGTGCAAGAGACGTGTGAGCAGCAGCAGTTGGGGTTGAATCCGCCGCCGGAGATACTTCTGGCATCCATGTCACGTATATCAGCTTCTAGCAGCATAATCCGACCTAGCAGAGTGCGGATGTAAACGTCGAGATGGTGAGGGTTTGGTGGATCCATCCACACTGCATACCCACAGTCCTCGGTCTGGAAGATATTGGGGAAACATTGTTAAGATGTAGTGAAATCGGTTGTGAAGAAGCAATAAATATAACATTACCATATAGTACGGACAACGCCAGAATCAACGTCCGGGATGAATATCTCCATCATTCCACTGAACTACTGGCCGCGAAGAAAGGATGTAGGTATGATGACAACTTTTGGGATATCTAGGCAATGGATCTAACTGCCTGTAGCCGCAGAGAGGAAACGCATGGTCGAACTCATGTCGTTCAGTAGGACCTAAACCAAAAGCGGGAAAGGAAGGGTCAGCCGGACCGGTAGCCCGGCTGATTGTCGTCGGAAGCTTGCACGTCCGCCATGGCGGCGTACACAAAGCCTGCCATTTCTTGGAGTGGGTCGGAGAGTGGGGAGAGGTGAAGGGGCAGAACCGGCTGTGTGGAGATGACATAGAGAGGGGGGCTATTTGAAGGCAAGGAAGAGATGCATCAATTATTGCGGATTCTATCGGCGGACTTCAATGCATACAATGCGAGCAGTGACATAATTAAAGTCACAATTATTATGCACCGACATATTTTGAATAAAAAATATTACGCAACCACATAGTTCAAAACATACATATTGCAAACCGACGTAGTTCGAAGTACAAATATGACAAACCGACGTAGTTCAAATTACAAATATTACAACCCGACATAGTTCAAATCTGGAATTATTACAAACCAAAGTAGTTCGAATCACAAATACACATTAATTGTTGTTTGTGACCGAAGAGTACTGAGTATTGGTGCATGTGCGGATGGTGTGTCCGGTGTTATGGCAGCGGCTACACTTCCTGCCCTGCCCTGACTGGCTAGCGTCCATATCATTTCTGAAGCGTCGAGTCCGCCGACGTCCCTACTTCACTCTTCTGAGCTCATCGTCTGGCACCCAGGGTATGCAATTTGGCCACATATCTCTATAGTGCTGGTATAGACCATATGAGAACCACTCAGCGCTCCATGTTGCCATTAACTTCTCCATCTTAAAATACTCCGACACGTATCCAGTACTGTTTTGGTGAACGGTCGAGCAAGCTGCATAGACATGAGAGCAAGGGTAGTGCAAGAGGAGTGGCTTGTTGCAAGTGCACTTACATTTGCCCCCTCCAACGTGACGACTTGTTTTCTTTCTCCGACGGTGTGACTGTTCAAATGCTTCTGCCTTAGACGGATTTTATACTTCCTCCTATGGCCATCAATGACTAGAACGTGATGCTGCTGAGCCCTCCGCTGCTTCCTTGTCTTGTATGTGTCAAACATAGCAGACCACTCCTTTTCTTTATCAATTCTTGCTTGAGCATTCAGCACCCTATCAACGAAGTACGAACATGTCCGCTTCCATGTTTCAACCACAATTGCAGTGATTGGCAGCCACCTTACACCTAGGAGGGCCCCATTGTATATCTCTGCCATGTTTGTCGTCATGACACCATACCGTGCTCCATTCTCGTCGTGGCAGAGAGACCATTTTCCAACATTGAGGGCACGGTCATTGATCCACTTAGCGAACTTGCCTGACCCAGGAGGCACTGCAGGTGGAGGTGGAGGTGGAGGTGGAGGGCCGTCGTCTTCGGAGTCCCCGAGTTGATTTGCTGGAACTTCACTCATTGCCTCAAGCTCGGCAAATATTTTGTCATATTTCTTCTTCTGGTTCTGCAGACACAGGATCTTGAATTTCTTCATAATCTTCTTGCTCGGAAACTTTGAGTACAGATTGGCAGCAACATGCCTCATGCACCACCGTGGCTGCACGGCATGCCACCTGTACGGATTGTCTGCCGGCGCATTCTTCAGATCATTGATAGCTCCCAGCAGCCCTGCGTTGCGATCCGTTATCAAGCTGTCACGACACCCTACCTGACCAAAGCCTTGGAGGAAAGAAGGCGCATGGAGGCAAGACGTCTTCGACGTCAGGAAGACCACGACGCTACCCAGGGCCACCTAGCGGCGACCTCCACCAACGACAACGACGTGGCGGCTTACAAGAGGCGGACGTGACCAGGGATCGGCATCGAATGATTGAGTGAACACAAGGACCCGAGCTGGGCATCTCTCTCTTCCTCTCTCAGCCTGCGAGCTGTTCTTCTGCTCTGCGTGACGCGAGCTTGTATCCCTTACTAAATTCGTGTGAATTCGAGAGAGAATCGAGTCCAGAACCACTCCTGTGATCTGTATCGTATCATATGGTACCAGAGCCAGTCGATCTGAACCTCGCTGACTGAAATTTCGATTCGGCGGACGGCGAGCATGGGAGGCGAATTTCGACTCGATCTGCGCTGAGGTTGGACGTTCCGTAAAATCCCTCTCCAGATCCGGGCGAGGCGGCGGCGTGGGCGTGCGGCGCGAGCGCGTGCCAACGTGGGGGCGGATTGGCGGCGGTCAACTGCGTGCGGATTCCGGCGGGACGCTCGGTTGGTCACAGGTCTCTGCTGTGATCGGTAAAATCCCGACGGCGTCAGCGGGATCCTCGCACAATTGGAGGCGGCGATCGGAAGAGGTGCACGCTAGCACCAGAGGCGACGACTTGGAATCTCTGCGGCGAGGTCCAAATGGAGAAGCTTCAGCAGGAGTTGGCGCAACTGGCGGCGCAGATGACGAAACATGGCGAGGACACGAGCTCTGCACTCGGGTCTGTGCGTGACTCGCTCAAAGCCTTGGCGACCACGAACGGGCAAGTCGTCGAGAACATCCACGGCCTGAACAAGTGGGCGCCGGCGATCGACAACTCGATCCGCGATCTGCACAAATGCCTGGAGGAGGTGGGCACGCGCGTTGCCGTTCTGGAGACCGAGCGCTCCAACAACGACGCAATCACCCCTGGGCCCGGTGGCCACGGCGCTGCAACAACAAACCAGGGCTCGATAGCTACTGCCCCTCGGGGTATGGCACCGGCCCTGGCAAAGGGTACGCGTGCTTGTCGCCATACACCCATTGCTTTCGATTTGGGAGAGAATTCTGGGGGTGGTGGAGATGATAGTGAATTCCCTATGCATGATAACCGTGGTAGATACCGTAGTTCTAGACCACCTAAATCAGATTTTCCTAAATTTGATGGGGATAATCCAAAATGGTGGAAGAAAACATGTGAAAAATATTTCCATATGTATGGGGTAGAGCATGAAACTTGGGCTAGTTACGCTTCGATGCATTTCATTGGCAACGCGGCTCTATGGCTGCAAAATATGGAGGCAGAAGGAGACTTAGATAATTGGGAGGAACTTTGTGTAGCTGTGCATGGAAAATTTGGAAAAGATAAACATCATCGTGCATTAGAAGCGCTAGAAAGATGCAAGCAAGTGGGTAGTGTAGAGCAGTACTTCTTCAAGTTTGAGGAGCTTAGGCATAAAGTTCTGGTGCATAATAGGCATTATGATGAGGCTTTCTTTGTCACTAAATTCATTGGAGGGCTAAAAAAGGAAATTCAGCGTGCTATTCGCTTGCATAAACCACGAACAGTTGATGCTGCGTTTTCTCTTGCTGAAACACAGGAGGAAATGTTGGAAGAAGCTCGGACATACTCATCATCCAGATTCAAACACGAGTACAAGCCGGGTTACTCCAGAAGTGGACATTATGGGAGAGGCATCCTTTCCAATGTTCCTGAAGAATCCAAAAAGTCTGAAGAAAAACACTCTAGCAAACCACCCTGGGAAAGCAAATTTAACTCCCTGAAGGCGCAGAGAAGAGCAAAAGGTGAATGTTTCACGTGCGGTGATAAGTACCAGCCTGGCCACAAATGTAAGGCTTCAGTGCCTCTGAATTTGGTGGAAGAGCTGTTGGAAATTCTGCAGTTATCTGCATCAGACAGTGACGGTGATGCTGATGGAGAAGCCACAGAAAAGGAAGACATTTGCCACCTTTCCCAATGTGCAATGTCGGGGACTGTTCAGAAAAAGAGCTTCAGATTGTTGGCTGAAATTGAGGGCAAGCAAGTGCTTATGTTGGTGGACTCGGGCAGTTGTGGTAGTTTCATCAGCTCGGATACTGCTCAAAGATTGAAGCTCAACATCACCAAGGTGCCTGACATACAAGTGGCGATGGCCAATGGAGCTAAAACAGTGGTGAACCAGGCAGCCCATCAAGTTCACTGGCAGTGTCAAGGTGCTGCATTCTGCACTGATATGAGGGTGTTTGACTTACCACACTACGATGTAATTGTGGGGATGGATTGGCTGCAGACATTGGGCCCCATGTGGATAGACTGGGACAAGAAAACTTTCAGAATTAAACAAGGAGGGAAGAGAGTCACTATTAGAGGAGTGAGGGACAAACCAAAGGATTGTGCTCCCATCACCATGGAAGAATTACAGCAACTTGAAGCAGATCATGCTATCTTTCACGTGGTTGAGTTACAAGCTGTGCAAGGACAAAAGAATGAGGAACCCATACCTGACAACATTGTCCAGCTGCTGAAAGAAAACAATGACTGCTTCCTGAAACCACAAGGCTTACCTCCCAACAGGCCATTCGACCACAAAATCACTCTATTGCCAGGAGTGCAACACGTGAACGTCAAGCCTTACAGATACTCCCCACAACAAAAGGATGAGATAGAGAAACAGATAAAAGAAATGTTGAAACAGGGGATTATTAAACCAAGTCAAAGCCCCTTTGCATCTCCGGTTCTGCTGGTAAGGAAAAAAGACGGTACCTGGCGTTTTTGTGTCGACTATAGGCACCTGAATGCTGTGACAGTGAAAGACAGGTACCCAATGCCAGTGGTGGACGAACTATTGGATGAATTGGCCGGGGCCAAATGGTTCACCAAACTAGACCTGTACTCAGGCTACCACCAAATTCGAATGGTGCCAGCAGATGAACACAAAACTGCATTTAAAACCCACAGTGGACACTACGAGTTCAAAGTGATGCCATTTGGATTGTCTTGTGCACCAGCAACCTTCCAAGCAGCTATGAACTCTATCTTTGCTTCCCTCATGAGGAAATCAGTGTTAGTATTTGTCGACGACATCCTCATATATAGCAAAACAGTTGAGGAACACAAGGAACACCTGCAGGCAGTATTCCAATTATTGCAGCAGCATGGCTTACAGATCAAAAAGAGCAAATGCTCCTTTGCTCAGCAATCTCTTGAGTACCTGGGTCATATAATCGGAGCTCATGGGGTGTCTACTGACCCTTCCAAAATTGCAGCAGTGCAGCAATGGCCCAGACCAATGAACATCAAGGAGCTCCGAGGGTTTCTTGGCTTGGCAGGATATTACAGGAAATTCATTCAGTTCTTCGGAATTATTTGCAGACCACTCACAAATTTGTTGTGCAAAAATGTTCCCTTTGTTTGGACCACAGAAGTGCAGGATGCATTTGAGGCACTGAAGCATGCTCTGGTAAATGCTCCAGTGTTGGCCTTGCCTGACTTCGACAAAGAGTTCTTGCTGGAAACTGATGCATGTGCAGTTGGTGTGGGAGCAGTACTTATGCAGAAAGGGCACCCCATCGCCTTCCTCAGCCAAGCTCTAGGTCCCAAGAATCAAACACTGTCCATCTACGACAAGGAATGCTTAGCAATACTCATTGCAATCGAGAAATGGAAGCCATATTTGCAGCACAAGCAGTTCACTATCCACACTGATCAGAGGAGCTTAATTCATTTGGGGGAACACAAATTTAACACGCCAATCCAACAGAAAGCATTCTTTAAGCTGATGGGTTTTCAGTACAGGATTATATACAAAAAAGGGGTCACCAACAAAGCTGCTGATGCTCTGTCTAGGCGCACACATGAGACACATATATGTGCTGTGTCTTCTATTAAGCCCAAATGGCTCGAGATGGTAGCTGAAAGCTATGCCCAGGATCCAAAAGCACAACAACTGTTGTCAGAATTGGCACTAACAAACTCCAATGCCCAGGGATATACTCTGCAGGATGGCATCATCAGATATAAGGGCAGGATATGGCTGGGTACCTATACAGATGCTCACAAAGCTGTGCTGACGGCCATGCATTCCAGCGCGGTTGGTGGACATTCAGGAGTATTGGGAACTTACCAGAAAATTAAGAAGGTTTTCTACTGGCCGAATATGAAATCAGACATCATCAGGTATGTGCAAGTGTGCACCACATGCCAGCGTGCAAAAAGTGAACGGGTGAGATTGCCAGGAAGGCTCCAACCGTTGCCTATTCCTCCTGATGCTTGGCATACGGTGAGCATGGATTTCATCGAAGGCTTGCCGAAATCTGGCAATTTCGACACCATTCTTGTCATTGTTGACAAGTTCTCCAAGTATGGACACTTTGTGCCTCTCAAGCACCCCTTCACGGCACACACAGTGGCGCAAGCATTCTTGAACAATGTCTACTGCCGACATGGCATGCCGCAGGTGCTGATTTCAGATAGAGACAAGGTTTTCACAAGTGGATTTTGGCAAAGTTTGTTTAAATTGGCAGACACCACGCTGAACCTGAGCTCGTCATATCACCCCCAGACTGACGGCCAAACTGAAAGGCTCAATCAATGTCTGGAAACATACTTGCGCTGCATGATCCATGCGAATCCTAAACAGTGGTCACAGTGGATTCCCCAGGCAGAATTCTGGTACAATACAACACACCACTCAGCACTGGGAAAATCACCGTTCGAAGTGTTGTTCGGTCGCAGTCCCAGGCACTTTGGCATCACTCCTGCAGCTGGGACTGGCAATGCTGACTTGGATCAGTGGGCAAAGGAGAGAGCGATCATGATACCTATCATCAGGCAGCATCTAGCTCGAGCACAAACCCGCATGAAACTGCAAGCAGACAAGGGGAGGTCTGAAAGGGAATTCAAAGTGGGCGATCGCGTGTACGTTAAGCTTCAACCATATGTCCAGTCGTCGGTGGCTGAGCGTTCTTCACAAAAACTTTCATTCAAATATTTTGGGCCCTATCTGGTGCTGCAACGTGTGGGGAAGGTGGCATACAAAATTCAGCTGCCCCCGTCTGCAAAAATACACCCTGTGATTCATGTCTCTCAACTCAAGCAGGCTCTAAGCGAGAAAGACCAGGTGTGCTCTGAATTGCCTGCATATTTGCTAGCAAATTTAACTGTCCAGCCGCTAGCTATATCTTCTGGCAGGTTGATCCGGCGCGGCAACAAGATGGTGCCTCAAGTCTTGGTGAACTGGACGGGGCTGCCAGGGCAATGCAAGACCTGGGAGCTGCTGTATGCTCTGATGGATGTCTACCCGACGGCACCGGCCTGGGGACAGTCCGAGACTCGAGGGGGCGGAAATGTCACGACACCCTACCTGACCAAAGCCTTGGAGGAAAGAAGGCGCATGGAGGCAAGACGTCTTCGACGTCAGGAAGACCACGACGCTACCCAGGGCCACCTAGCGGCGACCTCCACCAACGACAACGACGTGGCGGCTTACAAGAGGCGGACGTGACCAGGGGATCGGCATCGAATGATTGAGTGAACACAAGGACCCGAGCTGGGCATCTCTCTCTTCCTCTCTCAGCCTGCGAGCTGTTCTTCTGCTCTGCGTGACGCGAGCTTGTATCCCTTACTAAATTCGTGTGAATTCGAGAGAGAATCGAGTCCAGAACCACTCCTGTGATCTGTATCGTATCACAAGCAAACATCGGGTCTGTCCTTAACAACGCAGGACTTCACATACCCCATGAACCACAGCCAGCTGTCTCTGCTTTCGCTTTCAACAATAGAGAATGCCACAGGAAGAAATTGATTGTTTGCATCTCCTGCAATTGCGGTAAGCAACGTGCCCTTGTACTTTCTGGTCAAGAAGGTCCCATCCATTGCAAGAACTGGACGGCGGTGCTTGAACGTCTTGATAGTCTTCCCGTAGGCCCAGAAAAGCCGGTCAAGAATCAGCTTATCGGGGTCTGTAGGATGAGGTCTGTCCTTCCTGGCCAAATATGTTTCTGGGTTGGTTTCTTGGATCTGTGCCAGCAGCCTAGGAGCTAGGTTGTATGCCTCCTCATATGTTCCATACAGGTTCTCAATCACTCTGTGCTTGGCACGCCTGACCTTGTGTTTACTAACCGCAAAGCCACATGCATCCACCGCAGTCGTCATAAGTGTTTTCGTGGACACTTCGACATCTTCCTCCACTTTGTGGGTCAGCAACTGAGCTAGGTACGGGACGGTGATATTGCGGTGCCTCCCGATTAGGTCGTCCCGTGAACATGTATGCGGAGTTATCACCGTGATTCTGAACCTGCCATCACTGCTCCCTTATGCACGAACTCTGCCTGGACACCCTTTTTCATGCAGCTCGCAAACCACCTTGTACATGCTGGGGTTCGATTTCTTCATCCTAAACTCATGATGCATCTGAAGGAAGTATTTGGTGATTGCTTGGACAGCGGCTTTCTTGTTCGGATATTCCTGTCCGACGAGCAGAGTGTCGTCGTCATATCCGTAGTGGACGAAATGCCCGTCATCCCTCACAAGGGTCTGCACCGTCATTGCGTCCATAGCTGCCACAGTTGCCGCCACACGTGCTGGAACATCCTCATCACCATCTGACCCTTCGTCCGGAGAGTTAACTCCGCCATCTGATCCAAGCATATCCCCCTCTATCCCCAATATCTCGTGACTGTCAAACCGTGACATAAAATATTTGTTCAATACTGGATTTTCTGGGACATCCAGCTCTTGGTCCAGCTGCACGACCTCTTCCCCAACACCACTGCTGCTACCCTCAGCTGCATAACTCAAAGACCTTGGTGTATCAATCCACTGCACATGCATCATTGCACGGCCATACATAGGGCTGCCTAGAGTTGACACGAAACGCATGAACGCAGCCCAATCGGCGTCCGATTTGATCTTGAACAGAAAAGCTACCAAATCCGATCTGCAGGTAGCAACCTCAATAACAAGCTTCTTCCGTGCGGTTGCACGATCAAACTACCGCCGGACAGTCTTTCGAACATCCGCCAAACCCATATGTTCCATGCCATCTGAAGGGATGCATTTGAACTCACATCTGAAAAAATCCAGCCCTTCCGGCCCTTCCCTCACAACATCACCCCAAAATATCATGATCGGTGGCTACGAAAATAAACAAAAACACTATATCAGTACTTCAACTAAACACATATGTAGTAATACTAATCACTAAATAGTTTTCACATACCTTCTCCATCTCCAATAACAGAAGAAAAACGACTCTTCCTCAGAGAAACGCAAAGTTTAACATCTGCAGTACCATCATCTACACACTTATAATCCACCAAAAAATTCGTAAACAAACCCTATAGTACTAAACTAGGGTTTACTAAAATACGCATGAAATACTACACGTCCGTTAAAAAAAATTACCTCCACTTGAAGCGCATGACTTGATCTATATTTTCTCCAACATGACCTCCACTTTTATCGGCTGCAATCTCTGGAAAAAACGATGGAAAAAGTGGAAAGAAAAAAGCTCCACAGAGGGTGGCAATGGAGAACGAGAGAATGAAAGGAAGAGAAGGGGAAGAAGGCCAGCCGGGGGAAATGCCCCCAAAAATCGCGGCTGTGGCTCCACCGGGCTGTCGCAGCCCAGGGACCTGTCGCGGCGTGGCGGCGCGACAGGTGCCTGTCGCGGCCGTCGTGCGCCCATTTTTGGAAATACGAGTTTCAGGGGGTCAAAACTGCAATTTTAAACACTGAAGGGGTCAGTACAGTAAAAAATTCTATTTTTTCTATGTTGAGGACACCAGATAAAGGAAATACACAAAAAAGTTATGCTGCTTTTTTTTTTGCGGGGAGATTATGCTGTTTTTGGGTACGTAATACGGTAATACAATCAAATATATACATGGCGCCTCCGCCACTGCTTTATGAACCATGCACTTCACAATGCTATCAATTTAAAAGGCTGGTTGGATGCCAAAAAGTCTAAACAAATTAGTTGTAGTTCTTAAAAAAAATTGTATTTTGAACACAAAGGACGGGTAATTTTTTTTGTTTGAAACAGTTGTATGCAGTAGATGGTACTCCTTTAGTGGCTTCGTCCAACCTGCTTGAACAGAATTATCAACGACACCTTTGCCATTTTAGATGTCAAAGTTGAATTTATAACCATTATGCACAACGCCTTCAGTTTTCTAACGTGTAGAAATCAACTAACCTCTCTCGGAGTTCTCTACATTTATGCGATTTCTTTTTCTTATATTTTCATATCATGAGCTCCAAAGTGTTGGCTCACAATGTAGTTTTCATTCGAGATGCAATCTTTATGCTCCAATGGAACAGTAAGACTACTGTCCCATTTATTCGCTTTATTTCTTAGAGTTATATGATGACATATTTTACCACTTATAGGCAAACTGACAGCTTTTGCCACTTTCAAGCTTTTCCCCCAATCATGTTCGATGTCTGACCTACCATGTGGGACTACTTTCCGAAGATTACTCTCATCTAAATGTTTTTGAAAACATTTTCTCACTTGGCAAATATGAGATTCGGCTAAAAAAAACTCAATGCAATGCAAATCACCACCTCCTAGATGAAGTCAGCAAAGTTAATTTGATTTTTTTTTCTCCATGGCAGCTGGATCGATGGCTGGTTGCTCTGATAGCGCATGGCACAAATTGGAGGTATGTATAATCTTAAAAATGATGAAACCTGTCACAAAGTTTGCCTAAATGTGGTAACTATTGTCACAACAATTTTATAAGTGACAAAATATGTTATTTTCTTTGTTTCTTACATTGAAAATTGAGATCTGTTTAACACTTTATCTTGAAAAATGTTTTATGCTCTTATGTGTCTTTTAGCATTTTCGTATGCTCTTTGTTTTGGCTAAACAAAGCATTTACGTATGAGAGACGCTCAACCGTTCAACAACTATCCACAGTTTAAGCCCGGTCATGTAAATCCAAAAAAGAGAAGAGTAAATTCTATTTTGGACCATATATTTGTGGCCTTGTGACAAGATGAACCACTTATTTTTATTTGTGACAATTTGAACCACATTTTAAACTTTTGTGTGTCAATTTGAACCATATTTTAAAAGTTGAAATTGGACCCACTTGAAGAGCTGATGTGGTATGACAAAATAGATGACAAATGGAAAATATAATTTCAAGAGGAATCAAAACATGAGTATGTGTCATCTATTTTGCCACATAATCATGCATAAAAGTGGGTCCAATTTCAAAACTTTGAGCCAAATTTTCAGTGTGGTTCAAATTGACATCAAAAGTTTAAAAAGTGGTTCAAATTGTCACAAATAAAAATAGGCGGTCCATCTTGGCAGTTCAAAGTGGTATTTACTCAAAAACAAAAGCAAGAAAACGGAGTAAAAAACAGATGGCTAGTTTGCTCCGCCTCGTCGCCGCCCCCGCGGCCCTCCTCCTGCTCGTCGCGGCCGTCTCCACAGCCGGCGCCTCCACGTTCTATGCCTCGGATCCCAACCTTGGATCTGCCCGCGTCGTTTTCCAGGTCCTCCCCCATTATCTCGTTCCCTGCTTCCTCTTCCTGTTCTTACTACTGCAAGATTTGCCCCCAGATTTTTGGACTTCGATTCATGCTTAATCATCGATTTTTCACTAGCACGGAGTGGAGGGAAGTGGGCAACAGATCAAAATTTTATTTTTCCGTTAAATCCCCCAGGTTTTTCTAGAGATTGTGAATTGTGCGATGTCAGGATTTACGCGAGTTACCGAGCCGTTTGGTCTCGTTGTTGCGCGATTTGTTCGAGAATTGATTTGGCATGGACGATGTGGCGATACTAGTCTTGGGATTAAGATCAGGGGGAGTGCAAGACTTGGTATACTATGAATAGTATCAGTAAGCGTCTACAATTTTCTCTTCTAAAATATGTTTTCCTTAGTGCCATCGGTCTATTAAACTGTCTGTTCTGTTCCAAGCTGGTGTTGCATGCCATTGGTTATATGGAATACAGCTAGAGCTAGCTACTCCCAGCTAGATAGTATGACTGTACCTCGCACAATGTGCCCCTCCGACCCCCCAAATTCTTTGTTTACTTGCGTTGTTGTGCTACAAACCAAGTTTTGCTTTCTTTTCTCTCCCAGAATACTTTGTTTGTTTCTGTCATATTATTGGGTCATATGTCCTTACATTACTCAGTTAGTGAATGACATGCTTTAATGTATTCATCGTGATACCACTATGTTGATAGTGTCTGTTTCTGTACTGATTGATATCGCATACCTGTAGTCATTTAGATGATAATACTTGGATTGAAATTTCACCTGCAGACAAATCATGGTGACATTGAGTTTGGCTTCTTTCCTCATGTTGCACCGAAGACAGTGGAGCACATTTTCAAACTTGTGCGGCTCGGTTGCTATAATACAAATCACTTCTTCAGGGTATTCATTAGTTTTGTCTGTGCTTTTCGTTATTATGGATTTTTTAGATAAAGGAAGCTTTATTGAACTCAGTCAATTACATCAAGGTGATACAACCACACTGAGAACACCTATGAATGAAGCTTTTCTTTATTATGGATGACACAGACTTGTTGTTTCTTATGAACTACTTTAATTATTTGACAGTACTGAATTGTTGCCGGTTGCAGGTTGATAAGGGCTTCGTTGCTCAAGTTGCCGCTGTTTTGGGAGGTAGAACAGCCCCTATGAATGAAGAACAGGAACAGCAAGCTGGGAAAACAATTGTTGGTGAATTTAGTACTGTCAAGCATGTCAGGGGAATTCTCTCCATGGGAAGGTAGTTCTTTCTTGATTTTCGTAGAAACCGATGTTATTTTAAATCGTCTGGTTCTGGCCAATGGACAAACAACACAAGCCTGAAGCAATTTTGTGTTACCACTGCTTCCTATGGTTTTCCTTAGTTACTTTTATCTTAATGTTAAAATCTATATAAATGCAAGACCTCCCAAGTAGAAAATAGAAATACAAAAAAAACATTCTTTTGCATCGGCAATGATATCTTATAAACCGATTATATTACTTGTTCTTTACTTGTGCAAGGCACTCTGACCCGGACAGTGGAGGATCTTCCTTTTCTATCCTTCTTGGTGATGCCCCACACCTCGATGGCCAGGTATTTAGCAATTATTAAATGATTTATGATAAGTATCAGTTATTCAGCTGATTGAATATTGACCCATAATGGATTTCAGTATGCTGTATTTGGGAGACTCACTAAGGGTGATGATACACTAAGAAAACTCGAGGGCCTTCCAACCAGGAGAGAAGGCATTTTTGTAATGGTATGTTCCCGAAATCATACTTATTAGACCAGTGAACCGACCCGTTGAGTCTCTCCGTTTAACAGTTCGGCAGTCTGACCGCCTATCCACCAGTCCTATCACGGTTCAAGAAAATAGTATAGAATAATTATTTCCCATAGTATTGCAGATAAAGAAAAGTTAAAGTTCAAGGCATGCTTAGTTGGTTTGTGTGTGCAGTGGACAGGGCTTCCGAGCCTGTCCGTTTTAGTGCCAAACTTTTATTCGGCCTGTATTTCTATGGCTATTTAGATCCTCTACAGAACATCTAATAATGGTTAGCAATTAAAAAAAATGTTTTTTGTGATTTGATAGGTCCATGTTTATGGCAGCTACAAAATTTGGCTCCCTTTTTTTTTTGCCTCAGTAACGGTGCTCATCCATGCAGCTATACGGGCTTGGTGGCTGTGCATATCATAACTATTTGAATCCTTCCATAATCTTGTCACTCTTAATAGATGACAGACTTTCTGTTAAAGTGTGCCTGGCATATAAAGATCTAACATTTTCTTTTTTGCCATTGTTAGCCTGTTGAGCGTATTGAGATTCTGTCAACATACTATTATGGTAAGAGATAAAAGGACTGACAGTTTCTTGTTTCATCCTGCTTTATTTCATTTCGTGAATTTTGCTATCTTGTACTACAAACCCATTATGCTTATGCAATATTATGCATTTTATGCTACCATTAATGTCCTTGGGGTCAGATCAGTTTTCTAATATTTTCGATAAGATGTATTTAAAACTTGTGATCTACTGATCTTTAATATGGAGTTGTTCTTTATCCATATGGTTCAAATGGATATTTTTCGGCAGCGGTATATTTGGCCATTTAGAGTTACCTGATCAGCAATACATAGGATTCTAGACCCTTATGTATCTACATTTTCATGCGGCAGGTGATTGCTGATGAAGCAATACTAAACTGTGAGCCTAACCTAATATTGGGCGTTGAGTGGTCTGATCCGTGTCTAATCATTAAATATTATTTTATGGCTTATGTGATATTCCTGCTGCAAAGATGGACCTGTATATGCTTGACTTACACATCACCAAGTCATTTAACAATTTGATATGGCATATATTATTATGAAGTATATTTTCATGTGTTCAGAACCTAAATATATTTCTCTGCCTTGCGGAGAAAAAATATAGGGTTATCTTATCACTTAAAAATGGACCACCACATTGCCTTTTGTTTTGATTAAATTAGTCCATTTGATCGTTTGAATTGATAATTTATTTGAACAAACACCATAGGTTAACTCCTCATTTCTTTGCAGATATTGATGTAGAGAGCTGCGAATCTGAGAAATCTCTTCTTAAGAGAAGACTTTCTGAATCAGCATTAGAAGTTGAGCGATGGGTGAGAACCTCACTTTTAAATTGGCGAAGAACATTCATCCTACACAAGTAATAATTTGTAGGAATATACCTAGTAGTTTACTAATATAACTTCTATTTTTTGCAGAGAAGAAGATGCTTTGTATGAGGACGATGTTATTTCTGGTGATTTGCTTGTTTGTTGGTTTTAATATTTGAGTAATATTTATGCTATAGCAACTCCTAAGTGGGCGCTAAAGCTTGATGGAAAACACTAGACACATGGTACTAATTCAACAAATGGACCATCACATTTCCTTGAATTACTTACGTTTTCTCCTTTCTGCCCGATGATGATCAACTTTTGCCAACTCTGATACAGAAAGAAAAATCTTTTGTTTTGATTGATCAAGGGTGGTCTTGATCATGTAGGAAAGCTTCAATAAAACATGAAGAACCTACCGCAACTCGATAGTACGGACTTCCATAATGATCAACCTCAAAACTGTCTGGTCCCAATTATAATCTTGGACATTCCGTCAGAGTAAAGTTACTGGTTTACATATCTGATGAATCTCGCATTTGTCAAATTTATCTGAAATTCCAGCAGTAGTCTTTCTATTAATTGATGAGCTTTAAGTGGCTACTCTATACCTTTTTCAAGTGAAATCTGTATTTCAATAAATCTGTGCCTGTGTTCACTTTACATGCAAGTATATATACTAACTTTGTTAGGTGCAAATTGTTTAACATGACAATATGACTCTAATAAATTTTCTTCCTTCAATAATTCTGCTTTGCAGAGGTCATTAGTATTTATAGTGCTATTAACAGAAGTTATTTTAACAATGTCATAAACTACCAAAGCACAATGCTTTTGAAATTAAAACATAAATTATTCTTCATCAACTTATGTTTGAGCAACATGTGGTGTAGAATTGGTATCATCTGCTAGGGGCTGATTAATGCATGAAGAATGTGGAGAACCCTTGGAATGTCGTGTACGTTTGTGTGAAATTGGCTTCGCTTCAATTATTAGTATATGAGTACATGCTACAGTGGTACAGTTGTAATATCGAAACAATACACTAGAAATGGGGATGTATAATTTTTGCATCTTTTGAGCAGTATTGATATTTTTTAAATGGTACCCTTCCGTTTCAAAATAACTGTCGCGAAAGGTCATTTTTCACCTACCATAATTTTGCAATCATAGTGGATCACATGTGCGAGTGTAGTGGATCACATTCGCGTTTGAATTTCAAACTGATATGCGAATGCAGTTTGAATAATCTAAATTCTAGAAAGATGTTATTGTAAAATAGACTTGTAGCATGGCGACAGTTATTTTGGAACGGAGGGAGTAGTGATTAAGTTTGATCTACCTTTTGCAATTGAGAGCTTATGTTGTTCCCACCACGTATAATTTAAAACTGTGCCGTAGTGCCGGTGCATGCACGCATGTAAGTTCAGGTGAGCTCGCCCTCAAAGTAGTGTGACACATAGATCACGAATGTACAACACCAGACGTTGAACTAATAACTTTTCCAAATTTCGTGGCAACACTAAAGGATCATAGTATCGTAGAACTCTTGTTTTGATATTAGTAGTCTATGCATTGGTGTAAGTAAGAGTCCTGCATGAAAATGGAAAGTATACTTTTCTTGCTGTTAATTGATATTTTCTTTCGAAAAAGGTCTTATTTTGGTCCCTCAAAAAATACCACAGTTTATTTTGCACTCCTAGCTTGATTATTGCTTAACTTCAATTCTTAACTATCAAACCAAGGAATATTTTCGTTGATGTACATCTGCTGTGTGCAATGTGGCATCTACTAAGTATATATGCACTCATTGAAAAAAAAAACAGTCAAATAGTTCTAACTTTCACCAACTATATTCCCCAAAAATATGGAACTTTGACCACTTATATATTTGTATATTATTTTTTCTTTGGCGAGATAAAAATGGATCATTAATTTTTCACAATTAATGTTCATAATTGATTATTATCTATACCTAATAATAAAAGCATTAAGGCTTCTTCTCGTACGTCGTTGAAAGTACCCCTGAAGTTGACAAAAATTACCCACCACTGCCACCCGTAAGTACATAACGTTTCAAATTTCTTTTTTTTTCATCTCTGCTCACACCTTCGATCTCTAGCCGAACCAGCCCGAGCATAGGGTACAGAGTCCCCATCGGATCGGGTTCTGGTTTTCTGAAGCCCTTCCTCAGGACTCAGGTGCGTTCTTGTGTCTCCGGAGTCCGGCTCGCACTCCACGTCAGTTTATTTCGAGGCCAAAACACAATACAGAAACCGGGAGTTGCAACGACGCCCACGACAGGAACTCAAACAAGAGTTACAGGTGAAAAAGAAAACATACAACCCTAATTAATCATCGATCGGCGGGATGCATGGTGGCGGCGGCCGCGCCAGCGGCCGAGTCCTCGCCCCAAAAGACTTGTTGGGCTTCGGAGGCGGGGTGCCTTCACCGACAGCCTCTGTCCCAGCGACCTGATCACGACTGTACTCGCCGAAGCTCTCCTGTCACCATGGACTCCCTCCGCCGTTTCCGCCGCGCTCCATGTCTCCACTTCGCCGCTCGTACCAATGGAGTAGCCCACTGTGCGTGCGCCCACTGTGCATGCGCGCAGCAGGCGCGACAATGCCTCCTCGCTGGCAGCCCGTCACGAGGGTGCCGGGTGCGCGCACGCGCAACAGGTCAAGGCGCACGACGAACAGCGGTGTCAGCAGCGGGCAGTGGCACGCGGCTGTGGGTGTTCGGTTTGGCGCGACGACCTCCACCTCCACTGTTGGGCCCTGGAGAGGGCAGTCCTGCACCGGCCCGTCCGAGGTCTTCGCCGCGCAGAGGTCCGACAGTGCTGCCGCTCAAAGGCGTGGGTAGGCAAGCCTCGGGAAGGCGTCGTCCCCACGTTGCTTCCGAGCGCTGCATCGCCTGGTCGTGCCGCTGTTAACTGCCGCGAGGCCGAGCACCACAACGGGACTAAAAGCCGCCTGCTCTCGCCATGAACGGCAGCGCGGGCCACCTCCTCGCTACCTGCTGCTCCTTTTTCCCCATTGAAGCTCGCTGCTCGCGCTGGCGAGGATCTTCTGGATGTGGGCGAATCAGGGAGGAACGACCCTACGATGGCATCCTCTCTGCCTCCCTGCTACGGCCTCAAAGTCCACGCTGAAGCTTCCGCTCGATTCTCTTGATGACGAGCTCCTCTCCCTTGTACTGCACAAGCTCAGCTCCCTAGGTACGTTAGCAATTGTTCTTCGATTCCAAAAATTGGTAAATGTCATGCTTGCATGTGTGTATTGCAATACGTATTTTAGGACAAAATTTTCATGTATAGTGAATGTACACCTGTAAGCTAGCTGCGAGAAACAATACTGATAGATTTGATTAATGCTAAAAGATTAGCTAAACCTGACTGAATTTACTCAACGATTTCCTTGGCCAAATTTGCACTTATGGTATATTTTTTAATTATATAAATAATATCTTTTCATTTTTCTTTGAATACAACTATTGAACAAAAAGGCCTGAGATTTGAAATGTTCGCAGGTAATTTTATTATAGTTTTTAAATTCACTACATTTCAATTAAACGAAGTGAAACCTTAGCTTTTTCAGATATTATGTGGATATTTCTTTCTATGCTCGTGGACTATGTTTACATGTGAGGTGTAAGAATTTTTTTGGGAAAGCCTTGTGCGCCTTCGCGATGCTTAATTTTCTCTCCCGCTGCAACGCACGGGCATGTTTCCTAGTATATGCATATTAAAGTAGTACTCCAAAATTGTTATCGGTTTGTTCCTTGGTACTTGAGTACCTTTTGTAAATGCATATAATATGCTAGGACGCATGCATTTAAATATTTCCAACTTTGACCTCTTATATACTCCCTCCATTCCTAAATAGTGGCGCCACTTTGTGCTACACATAGCAAAAAATGGCGCCATTTATTTTAAAACAGAGACAATATCTATTAGAGTAATATAAATTTGCAATTAAAAAATAGAATCACTCGGGTTCTCCATAAACGATATTTTCACGATATAGCTTTAATCATTATGTATACTAGCAAAGTGCCCGTGCGTTGCTACGGGTAAACAAATATTCGTGTTATAAACAAGAAAACATCGTAAGAAACACAATACTGACACACTTTCAGCCGCATGCCATGCCACCTTTCTAGAATTCAGGCTATAATAGCAAACATCTTACGAAAACAATAGTAACATACGTGTTGTTAAGCCACTTTATCTCTATAGCACAATATGTGATGGATCGCTTACACACAACATTACATAAATAAAATATATGTTCTTTAGTTTCCCATGGAATCAGATTTTGTGCACTTAGTTCATTTTCACATGCTAAAAAAAAAATTCCGGGATTCTTCACCCAGCTCTTGTGCAAAGCCCTGGAAACACTGAGACGCAGTATCTAAATCAAAATTTGTTTTTAACCCATCGCCTTCTTTCTGACCTGAAGTCAATTGGCTGCATATGAAACAAAATCTTGTCTGGCACACTGTCATGCTTACTGGTATCCTAGAGTACATGATTGCTTCAATCTGATTTAGTCCTGGCGAGGTACGTATAGCAGTGCTCGCCAGCAAAAACTCTTGTGAAGAGAGCATCATGGCTACGAGTCAACAACGCACATGGAAGTCATGTGCTGGACCGGCGGCGCGTGAGGATGGCGGGAGGATGAGCACGGCCAGCGACGCGTGCAGCAGCTGCCCGGAGCCCCACGTCCACCATTACGGCATCGCCCAACCACTCCCACACCGAGCGAGCGAAACAACGAGCCCGGCCAAGAAAGAAAAATCCAAGCACACGCTCCATCCAGCTCTCCGTCCCAGGCAGAGCCTCGCCACAACTCAATCCAAACGCCAGCCAGGCCAAAGCCAACTACCAGCAGCTCCTCCGACCGCGCTCGCGATCTGCTCCTCCTCGTCTCCTCACCGGAGATGCGAGGCCGGTGAGGCCGGGACGAGCGATGAGGTGCAAGCTCCACCCGTACGCCAACGCGGTCGGCGTCTGCGCGCCCTGCCTCCGCGACCGCCTTCTCGTGCTCGCCGCCGAGCGCGACAAGGCCCGGGACACCAGCGGCGCGAGCAGCTGCGGCAGCGGCAGCCGAGGCAGCTCGGCCACGCGCGGGGGGCGCTCCGCGTCGCCCGCCCCGCAGCAGCTGCAGCAGCACCGGCGCTCCGACGCCTGCGCGTACGCCTTGTCCCGCGTCACCCACCACCGGCCCGAGCTCCTCTTCTTCAGCACGCCGCAGGTCGGCCCATCCACATGCGCCGCGCACGACGACAAGCCACGGGGGAGCGAGAGGACGAAGAGATCCGCCCACCGGAGGCGCTCCTTCCTGCGGCGCTCTTCGGCGGCGGCCGGCGCCGCGGCCGGCGGGAGGAGGAGGATGAGGCGGGGAACAGGAAGGTGGAGGACGACCCTCCCGGCGGTCCGTCTCCGCCTCGTGGCTCTCGGCCATAGTGCGACGCAAACGGAGGCTGCTGCAGCTGCGCGTGGTCGGGATGGAATATCGCCGGGGCGGCTTGTCCAAAACGAATCGTTTTTTTTTCAGGGGAAAAGATCTAACTTATTGATGGCAGTGGTGGGTAATATTTACAAAATCATGGGGGTAAAATCGGAAATTGAAAAAACGTACCAACCATCACCTGTAGCCATATTATATACTAGTAGAGATAAATGAAGTAGTCATGGAGACCTCCCTATTATTTGAGACGGCATCTATTGAGTCAAAATTAATTCATGTCCAGATGGCCTATTTGGATTGTTCCTTGTTGGTATTACCGACAGAGAATAAACACATAACGAGTTTTATATGAATAAATGCTAATCTATGCAGTGACCAGTGACCACTGTCCGTATAAAATGGAGGCGATCACGAGGCATGCTACGCAAAGACAAGAGTGAGTTTGACGCAAAGACAAGAGGCGATCACGAGGCCAGCTCCTACCCGTTCTGCGACGCCTCCCTCCCGTCCGCCGCCCGCGCGCGCGCCCTCGTCTCCCTCCTCACGCTCGACGAGAAGATCGCGCAGCTCTCCAACACCGCCGCCGGCGTGCCGCGGCTCGGCGTGCCACCGTACCAGTGGTGGTCCGAGTCCCTCCACGGCCTCGCCGCCAACGGACCCGGCGTGAACTTCTCGTCCGGCCCGGTGGCCCGGGCGACCGTGTTCCCGCAGGTGATCCTCTCCGCGGCGGCGTTCAACCGGTCGCTGTGGCGCGCGGTGGCGGAGGCCGTCGCCGTCGAGGCGCGCGCCATGCACGGCGTGGGCCAGGCCGGGCTCACGTTCTGGGCGCCCAACATCAACGTGTTCCGCGACCCGCGGTGGGGCCGCGGGCAGGAGACGCCCGGCGAGGACCCCGCCGTCGCCGCCGCGTACGCCGTCGAGTACGTCAAGGGGTTCCAGGGCGAGTACGGCGGCGGTAGCGGCGAGGAAGGCAGGATGATGCTGTCGGCCTGCTGCAAGCATTTCATCGCGTATGATCTGGAGTCGTGGGGCAACTTTTCGCGCTACACATTCAATGCCGAGGTGATGCGCATGACTTGATCTTCCCCAAAACGAAAGATGTTTTTTATTTATTTTCTAGACAGAGTACCTAACTTACTAGGCTTATTGTCAGTTATGTTTTTTTCCCGAAGCTATGCTGAGTACTGACATAGCTCAGTTACTTAGTATATCACTGTAACCAAGTAATACTTGCAGCCTTTTGAGAAGAAACAGAACACCAGCACAGCACTGAAGCCCGTTTGAACTACGTTTCGATTTGTGTAGAGTATCTAATTAAACTTGTCTCGTTAGCAATTATCAATGATCAGTACCTTAGTAATATTACAGTCTTACACAGGTGAACCTTTCGGGAGTAGACATCACAGTAGCTCAGTACTCGAAGCAATGTTTTTTTGAAGTATACATCACCTGAAAGTTTCAGATGCAGTGTATCCTATTTCAACATGTCAGAAGTATTGGACCAGTGAATTTACTCTTGTAGTATGCACTGAGCAATATAATCAATAAAAGAGGGAAGTAGTATAAGCTTGAAATCTAGTGAAGAATTTTTCGACTTTCAATGCAAATGGAAGGAATACTGAGTAATTCTATTGATGTCCTATTGGCAGGTAACGGAGCAAGATATGGAGGACACTTACCAGCCTCCTTTCAAGAGCTGCATCAATGAAGGTCATGCGAGTTGCTTGATGTGTTCATACAATCAGGTCAATGGCGTCCCAGCGTGTGCGCGCGGAGATTTACTGCAGAAGGCTAGAAATGAATGGGGATTCCACGGGTACTGCTCTGCTCTTCCTCTGCATTTCGTCTGTCTTGCATTTGCAAATGCTTCAACTGTTAGAATACATACCTGTTAGGAACCACAACAATGTCACAACGTCAGTGCTAATTTGATTTGTCTGACTGAAGGTACGTTGTATCTGACTGTGACGCTGTTGGAATAATTCATGGATGGCAGAACTACACGAGTTCAGATGAGGATTCAGTAGCCACTGTTCTCAAGGCTGGTCAGTCACCTGAAACCCTCTCTATTAGAGACAGTTATTTGAAAGACCAAACTGTTTGATGACTTTGGACAACTCCTGTATATCGTTCAACTGTTCCATCAAAGTAAGCATCTAGTTTCATGCTGAGACGTTCTGATTCTTATTCTGAAGGGATGGCACTAGTAGAAAAAGAGGCTTTGGTGCGCCACCTTTAGTACCGGTTGTACAAAAACCGGTAGTAAAGGGGGGCATTAGCACCGGTTGCGTTCGTGGTACCGCGGCGAGGACCTTTAGTACCGGTTGTTATTAGCAACCGGTACTAAAGGCCGGTTGTTCATAGAAACCGGTACTAAAGAGTTGGAGGCCACGCGGCCACATGCGGCCGCGGTTGGTGGCCCCACGGCGAGACCTTTAGTACCGGTTGTTATAAGCAACCGGTACTAAAGGTTTCGGGCACTATAACCCTTCTTCCACCCCGAGGCAGCTCCATTTGAAGCAACTCGACCCAACTCCATTTTCCTCTCTCCCAAGCTCTCCCAAGGTCTAGTTCACCGCTTTTTTCTTCAACATTTGTCAAGATTGGTGGCACCCTATACAAGGGTTAGCAACTTCTTCATCTTCTCTTCCGGCATTTCAAGTTTAGCTCATTTTCGTGCAAGTTTAGCAAGTTTGATTTTGGTGGTGCTTGCAAAGTGTTTGATGAAATGCCTAAGTTAGGGATTTCATTTGTTTTATATGCATTTTGAGCTCAAATTAAAGTATAATTTGTGGTTTTATATAGTGTCCCCTTCCTAACCGCCGTCGATCGCCCGCGCCGCTCCGTCACCGACACCACCTCGGTGAGCCTCTTTTTTATCTTTTATTTTAAAAATTGTTAGTTATATGATTTAAATGCATAATTATTTCTTGTATAATTTTCTTATGTTTTTTTTATATATGTATAGTGTCATGGTTTTGATATCCGTCCCCTTCGGCCCTCGTCCGGTCTATGATTCGGATGTGGTATATCTTTTTAACTATTTATTTTGTTTCGTGTTTATAACAATCATGCCGACCAACTTGACGTAGATATATTTTTATTTAGGAGGTAGTTGAACCGGAAATTCCGGCCGACCCTATTGTCGAGTATTTTAAAAAAGAAAACGACGATTTGAGAGCAAAATTGAAGATAAGTGAAGATCTTCGTCTCCAATGCCTAGAAGAGAAGATGGAATTGGACTTGAAGATTGCCGACATCGTTGATGCTCACGGGGTCGAGCTTGCCGACGTCGTCGCTGCTCACGAGAGGAAGATGGATGCAATGCGCGCCAAGCTTAAAAAGATTAGAAAATATGCCATTAGTCAAGAGGCTTGGTATCATTATGATGTTGGTTCAATAGTTACCTTGGTTGCGATTCTGATCGCATTTGTTGTTGGATTTAAATTCTTTAGATAGTTGTATGTTAGTTTCGATTGATGTATGTTTCGTGAGAACTATGTATTACATTTGGGCACTACTCTACTTTGATTTTAATGTGATGAACTTGTGTAAATTAATTTGGTCACGTATCTCTATTCATTATTTAGCTGGTGTAATGGTTTTTGATGTATTTATGTAATGCAGATGAGCCGAGAATGGATGTACGGTGATCGACGCTGTCCCGAGTTCATTGATGGCATGCATCGTTTTCTCGATGTGGTTAAGTTAAACAAGCTGAAGAATGGTTTTATGATTTGTCCATGTGATGAATGTCGGAATACGAGGAATTACCCGAGCGTAAGAACCATACACTCCCACTTGTTGCGACAAGGCTTCATGCCCAATTATTTTTGTTGGACCAAGCATGGAGAAAGAGGGGTAATAATGGAAGACCCTGAAGAAGAGGATGATGACAACTATCCTGTGTTCTCTGAACACGGTGATACTACAATGGGGGAAGACGAAGTTGAGCTCGAGGTCATTGTTGATCAGTCCGATGATGATGATCTTCGTCGGGTCATTCTTGATGAACAGATGAAGTGCGGAAGTGAAAACGAGTGGTCGAAGTTGGAGCGCATGTTAAGGATCACAAAAAATTGTTGTACCCAAATTGTGAAGATGGCCAGAAAAAGCTGGGTACCACCCTGGAATTGCTGCAGTGGAAGGCAAAGAATGGAATATCTGACAAGGCATTTCAGGAGTTGCTACAAATATTTAAGAAGAGTCTTCCAAGGAATAATGAATTGCCGCACAATACATACGAAGCAAAGAAGATTGTCTGCCCTCTAGGATTAGAGGTGGAGAAGATACATGCATGCATCAATGACTGCATCCTCTACCGCGGTGAGAAGTACGAGAATTTGAATGCATGCCCGATATGCGGTGCATTGCGGTATAAGATCGGGCGAGATGACCCAGGTGATGTTGAGGGCGAGCCGAGCCCCAGGAAGAGGGTTCCCGCGAAGGTGATGTGGTATGCTCCTATAATACCACGGTTGAAACGTTTGTTCCGAAACAAAGAGCATGCCAAGTTGTTGCGATGGCACAAAGAAGACCGTAAGGAAGACGAGATGATGAGACACCCCGCTGATGGGTCTCAGTGGAGAAACATCGACAGTGCGTTTGGGGAATTTGCAGCTGACGCAAGGAACTTAAGGTTTGGTCTAAGTACAGATGGCTTGAATCCGTTTGGGGAGCAGAGCAGCAGTCATAGCACCTGGCCCGTGACTCTATGTATCTATAACCTTCCTCCTTGGTTGTGCATGAAGCAAAAGTATATTATGATGCCAGTGCTTATCCAAGGCCCGAAGCAACCCGGCAACGACATTGATGTGTATCTGAGGCCATTAGTTGACGAACTTTTACAGTTGTGGTCTGACGAAGGCGTACGTGTGTGGGATGAGTACAAACAGGAGGAATTTGGCCTACGAGCGTTGCTGTTTGTAACCATCAATGATTGGCCTGCTCTTAGTAACATTTCAGGACAGTCAAACAAGGGATACAATGCATGCACGCACTGTTTAGATAAGACTGACAGTATATATTTAGGTAACAAGAATGTGTACCTTGGTCATCGTCGATTTCTTCCAAACAGGCATCCCGTAAAAAAGCCAGGCAAGCATTTCAAAGGTGAGGCAGATAACCGAACGAAGCCTACACGCCCTGATGGTGATGTTATATATGGCATGGTCAAGGATTTGGAAGTAATATTTGGAAAGGGTCCTGGCAGTCTAAATGTTCCAAAAGACGCTAACAAGCGCGTACCCTTGTGGAAAAAGAAATCTATATTTTGGGATTTACCCTATTGGAAAATCCTAGAGGTTCGCTCTGCAATCGACGTGATGCACGTGACGAAAAATCTTTGCGTGAACCTGCTAAACTTCTTAGGCGTGTATGGGAAGACGAAAGATACATCGGATGCACGGCAGGACCAGCAAAGTACGCACGAACGAGACAACCTGAATCCAGAGAAGTACCAAGGTACTGCCAGCTACGCTCTTACCAAAGAAGAGAAGGAGATCTTTTTTCAAGTCCTGAGCAGTATCAAGGTCCCGTCTGGCTACTCGTCGAATATAAAGGGAATAATAAACATGGCAGAGAAAAAGTTCCAAAACCTGAAGTCTCATGACTGCCACGTGATTATGACACAATTACTTCCGGTTGCATTGAGGGGGCTTCTACCGGAAAACGTTCGAGTACCCATTGTGAAGCTATGTGCATTCCTGAATGCAATTTCTCAGAAGGTAATCGATCCAGCAACTCTACCAAGTTTACAGACGGGTGTGGTCCAATGTCTTGTCAGCTTCGAGTTGGTGTTTCCACCGTCCTTCTTCAATATTATGACGCACCTCATAGTTCACCTCGTCGAAGAGATTTCCATTCTCGGTCCTGTATTTCTACACAACATGTTCCCCTTTGAGAGGTTCATGGGAGTCTTAAAGAAATACGTTCATAACCGTGCTAGGCCAGAAGGAAGCATGTCCAAGGGCTATGGAACAGAGGAGGTCATTGAGTTTTGTGTTGACTTTATTCCTGATCTTAAGCCGATCGGTGTTCCTCAATCGCGCCATGAGGGGAGACTGCGTGGAAAAGGCACGCTAGGAAAGAAAGCAACAACATGTATGGACGGGCATTCTTTCACTCAAGCACACTACACAGTTCTACAAAATTCCAGATTGGTGGCTCCGTATATCGTGAAACACATGGATATTTTACGCTCCCAATACCCGGAGGAGACTAACTTCTGGATTAAAGGGAAACACGTGGATACTTTCGGCAGTTGGTTGCGTACACATCTCATTAATAACAGCACTGTTGGACAAGAGCTATACTTGTTGGCCAAGTCACCATCTTCGACTATATTGACTTTCCAAGGGTACGAGATAAATGGGAATACATTTTACACGGAAACCCAAGACAAAAAGAGCACTAACCAAAACAGTGGTGTCCGCTTTGATGCAACAAACGACGATGGGACAAAGGACACATATTATGGTTGCATACAGCAGATATGGGAACTTGACTATGGACCTTCTTTTAAGATCCCTTTGTTTCAGTGCAAATGGGTCAACCTGTCAAGCGGGGTAGAGATAGACCGGCGGTACGGAATGACTACAGTGGATCTCAAGAATCTTGCGTACTGCACCGAGCCATTCGTCCTAGCCAATGATGTGGCTCAGGTTTTCTATGTGAAGGACATGTCTTCCAGACCGAAAAAAAGAAAAGATAAGCAAGCCGGTACATCATACGATGAGCCAAAGCGCCACATAGTTCTTTCAGGAAAAAGAAACATCGTGGGAGTGGAGGACAAGACAGACATGTCAGAAGATTACAATAAGTTTGATGAAATTCCGCCCTTCAAAGTGAAAACTGACCCAAGCATCGTGTTAAATGATGAAGAATGTCCATGGCTACGGCGCAATCAGAAGAAAGGGACACACAAGAAGGTGAACACTAGATAGGGATGTTGTTGCTGATGTGTAATAATGTATTAAACCTTTTATGTAACTATGTCCTGAAAACTCAGAAGAGAGATCTAAACACTATGTCAATCAGCTGCAGTTTTACCAACACAATCGCGTGGTCGTGAGACGGCAAATCGGCCTTCGATCCAGAGAGCGGCAAGACGTCTCTGATGATTTGCAACAAGTGTTGGGGATGTTGCTAATCATCAGAGCGTCTTGCCGCTGCTTGGATCCGACCAAACGGTTGCAGGACGTAGCTAGGGAACCCGAATGTTTTGTGTTTGAGCGCCACTTCGATCCAAGCAGCGGTAAGACGTCTCTGATGATCTACAACCGTCCGGCAAGACATCTCTGATGATCTGCAACCGGTTGGAACGGTCGCAGGTCATCAGAGACGTCTTGCCGCTGGTTGCCCAAAGATGCCTCTCCGAGTGACGCTGGAATGTTTTGTGTGAGTGAGTGAGTGACGCTGGAATTCCGGGAGGGGGGCTATATATAGGGTACGTGTGCTTCTTTAGTCCCGGTTGGTAACACCAACCGGGTCATGTGGCTCACGAATTGGTCGTGATACTGCTGATCCAACAGCTCACAATCCCTCAAAAGAAACACACCCCTGATCCAACGTCTCACAAGCGCTTGAAAGAAACACACGATCCGTGTGCTTCTTTAGTCCCGGTTGGTAACACCAACCGGGACTAAAGTCGGGCTCACCCCTGATCCAACGTCTCACAAGCGCTTGAAAGAAACACACGATCCGTGTGCTTCTTTAGTCCCGGTTGGTAACAAGTCGGGCTCACCCCTGATCCAACGTCACACAAGCGCTTGAAAGAAACACACGATCCGTGTGCTTCTTTAGTCCCGGTTGGTAAAGTCGGGCTCACCCCTGATCCAACGTCTCACAAGCGCTTGAAAGAAACACACGATCCGTGTGCTTCTTTAGTCCCGGTTGGTAACGCCACGTGTCCTCCCCCAGCGCTGCCCTAGCCACGTGTCTTCACCTAGCGCTGCCCTGGAGGTCTTTATATATTGTCGCCGACGGGGTAAACCCTAATCCACCATTCCTAGCCACGAACGCATCGTCTCCTTGAGATGGATCCGCCACGCCCGCCGCAGCGCCTTCTGGACGAGGTCGAGCGTGCTCGGCAGAGCGCGCTTGGGCGCTACCGCGGGAGCCTATCCCGCCGTATGCCCACGAGCCCGGCGTGGAGAGGAATGCCCTCCTACCGGCCTCCTGCTCCGGTGCCGGAGGAGGTGCGGAGGACGTACGAGCGCGCGTGGTCCGACGTCCCTGACCCCGACGAGGATGCGTACGCCGCAGGGGTGGCGTGGGGATCCGCGGCCGTACCTCCACCAGTCGCCGCCGCCCCTCCCGACGAGGAGGATGACGACGACGACGACTTCGACTGGAGCGACCATGGGGAAGAGCGCGGCGGGCCGCAGATGCAGGAGGCCCTTGAAGCCTCCTTCCAGTCCGTCCACGACGACCGTGTACAGCGAGCCAGAACTGTCTGCCAGCTCAAGGCGAAGGAGTCTTCCGAGCTGGATTGGGCGCTGAAAGATTCATCCTCCATGGATCTTGCCCTCTGCCGCAAATGTGCGCGCGAGAACCGGGCGGCCGCGAACGGGCTGGCTCCTCCCACCGTTCCTCCTAATCCTACGGCCTCCGAGCCAGCAAGTCCGTTTATGTAGAATAATGTTGGTGTTGTTGGTGATGTTGGTGATGTATTAAACCTTTTATGTAATGCATTCTATGGAATGTATTAAACCTTTATGTAAGGAGCTTCGCGGTCACGACTCGTGTCAGACACGTGTCCTCCCCCAGCGCTGGGGAGGACACGTGTCCCCCCTACGTATTGACGTCGTTGACAAATAGATAATAGATATAAAAACAGAAAACAAATAGATAGATAATTATTAGAATTTTGTAGACAATTAAATTAAATATATATTAAAGAAAAAGAAACTAGAGAAAAAAACAAAATAGAAACCAAATAGATAAAAAACAGAAAACATAAGAAAGAAAAAAAAACTAGAGAAAAAAAATTCAAAAAGCCCATTAGTACCGGTTGTACACTACAACCGGTACTAAAGGGCTGGGCTTCGCACGCGAATTTTCGCCGCGGCCCAAAAAGCACCTTTAGCACCGGTTGTAGTCTACAACCTACAACCGGTGCTAAAGGTTGTAGACTGCAACCGTGCTAAAGGCCTATTTGAGCAGTTTTAATTCCCCCACCGCCGATTCGATCCCCAAATCGACGCTCTGCTCTTCTTCTCCGCGCCCTCGACGCTCTGCTCCGGCCGGCCGTGCCCGTCGCCTCCTCCGCCGCGGACGCACTCCACCGCCCCTGCACGCCGTCGACGGCGCCGCCGCACTCTGCCACGCGGCCCTCCGCCACCGCCTCCTCCGTGCGCGCTGTGCTCCGTACGTCGACCGCGCGCCCGGCCCCGGCCGACGCCGCCCTCCGCCGCGCCGTCGACGCCACCGCCCCTGCTTCGGCCACCCCTCCACCACCGCGACCCGCGCTGCTCCGGCGCCACCGCGTCCTCGGCCTCCACCCCACCACGCCCGCGCGCCATCGTCGCCTGCTTGGAGAGACTACTCCGGTAAGTTTCTTTTTCTTTTTGTTATTACTTTTTTTATTACTGTTTTTCATTTTGTTAGTCATAGAAGTTTTTGCAAACTTACAAAATGTAGCAATTTAAAAAACTTAGCAATTTAAAAATGTAGCATTTTGTTTAGTTTATTACAATATGAAAACTTAGCAAACTTACAAAATGTAGCAATTTAAAAATGTAGCAATTTTGAAAGTTTGCATTTTTGAAAGTTAGCAATTTTGAAAGTTAGAAATATTGCTAAGTTAGAAATATTTCTAAGTTAGAAATATTGCAAAGTTTCAAATATTGCTAAGTTTGAAATATTGTTAAGTTTGAAATATTGCTAAGTTTCAAATATTGCTAAGTTAGAAACATTACTAAAAATAACTTTGAAAATTTTGCTAAGTTAGAAATATTTTGCTAAGTTACTAAAAATAATTTTGCTAAGTTAGAAATATTTGCTAAGTTAGAAATATTTTGCTAAGTTACTAAAAATAATTTTGCTAAGTTAGAAATATTGCTAAGTTAGAAAATTTTAGTAGCAAAGTTTGAAAATTTAGCTAAGTTTGAAATATTGCTAAGTTAGAAATTATTCTAGTAAATAAGTAAATATGTGCATTGTCATTTTTTTATTCTAGTAAATATGTGAATTTTGCTAAGTTTGAAAATTCTAGTAGCAAAGTTTCAAAATTTAGCAAAGTTTGAAATATTGCTAAGTTTGAATTACAAATTTGCAGTGACATTGAGCTATGGAGGACGATGCCCCCATCATCGACGCCCCGGACTTCATCCGAGACTTGGAGAAAGAAGAACGCTTTCAAGCACTTATATTTGATAAGACCCTTGGACCCAATTCCGACGGAGAAGATTCCGACGAAGAAGACGGCGAAGATTTCAGCGCGAAATGCTTGAACGACTCCGTGAGGGACTTGAGTTACAAAACTTCAGAGACGACGACGAAGAAGAAGTGCCGTTAGAAAACTCCGTAGAGAACTCCAGCAAGGTATATATTAAGTCTTGTTGATCACTAGCTATATGCATTAATTGATTTATATGCGCACTTATTAACGAAACATTTTTCTTTCAGCCCTCTGGATCTACGTCAATCCGTAAACGAGGCCCGGCCCAAGGGTTAAAGCTGCCGGATGGTGCAAAGTTGTCGATCGACAAAGTTAGCATAAAAGGCAAACCGGAGAATCCCGATGGAATCTCCACTAAATACATAGCTCAATGCGGATTTCTTGTAAGGGACATGGTCCCGATCACCGTTGCAGAATGGAATGAGCCGGAAAAAAAACATTGGCGCAAAATATGTCGAGGACAGAATTAAAGAAACCCTTTGGGAGTCCATGTTGGGTTCTTTCAGCCTACCGGCAGATCTCCCACAGAGGAGGAAGGATAAAGTCAAGGAGTGGACTCTTAGCAAGATGGCCGAGCAATTCAACAACTGGAAGAAATCATTGTGGAGAAAATATGAGAAAAAAACTCCAGATTTCACTGGACATCTAGAGAAGCTAAAAGATGACTGGCCTGAATTTGTGGCGTATAAGAAATCGGCCGTCGCTGTGGCCCGATCGAAACGAAATAAGTTGAATGCTAAGAAGAAGAAATATTTCCATCGTTTGGGCTCAGGTGGCTACAAGACTGCCGTGCCTAAGTGGGAAGCCTATGAAAACGAGCTGCGTCAAAAAGGGATCATTCCACAGACAGATGACTGGCCCGACAGGTCCAAGTTATGGTTGTTCGCGCATGGGGCAGTGTTGGACCCAAACACAGGGCTGATTGTTGCACAGGGAAAATGGAAGAAAAGAATTACAAGAGTCACCAAAAAACTAGTTGACGCAATAGAACTAGTCCGACAGGGAAAATATGTTCCCGATAGAGAGGACGACGAGCTTTCACTCGCCCTCGGGAATAAAGAACACTGGGGACGATGTCGAGGCAGAGGAGGCGGGGTTGGTTTTCTTGAAGGGTTTCCGGAGCACGCTGCAACTTATAGAAAACATTGCAGAGGTAAGAAGAGGGAGGCGGAGAGGTTTACTGCATTAGAACGCCAGATGCAGGATGTGAAGGAGCAACTGGCCTTAATTACCCAGCAAAGGGAATCTCAGCCGCGAGTTGAAGATCATGCAGTCGATGTCTGCCCATCTCAGCGGAAAAGCAGCGTGGGTTCCACGCAGCTACAAGATCCTGCAGTTGATGAACCAGTTGATGAACCGTCGGCGGCGCACTACCCCATGGATGATATCACGGAGAAGACAAATTGTGAGTTACATGCGCCAATGAAGAACATTAGTTTTCCGGTAGCGAATGGCTATGCTTTACCGCATCAACTTGGATCAACCTTCCATTTTGGTGAGATTCCGGCTGGATTTGCTCGTGTCGGGGTGACGAAAGTTATGTCGGGATTCAGCTCAATCCATCTTGACATTCCCGGAGCTGAAGGCGAGAAGACATTGGGAGATGTCGAACTTGGTATCGTTCTATGGAAGAAGAAATATATCAAGTTTCCAGACTCGGCGCCAAGGCCACCGACTCCTCGGTTAGAAATTCACCACAGCAAAGTCCACCCTCCTCCCCCGACGATTGGAGCCCACCGCGAGTCCATCGCCCGCGCCGTCCCGTCAGCCGACTGCTGCGCCCACTAGTAGTTTGACAAAGCGGAAGCTGTTCACGTCGTCCCCTGTCAAGAAACGTGCAAAAAAACCCAAGGAAGTCAAGACTCCTGAGAAGTTAGCTGGCGAGATGACTCAGAGGAATTAGAAGTGAGCACACGTGAAGAGGCGAGAGCCTTTTTTGAACAGAAAAAAAAAGGAAAGACTGGAGGCAAGACTGGACCCCATAAAGGAACTTCTGAAGACTATACCAACTGAGGTAAAAGATCACACCGTTGACAACCTATATGACCCTCCACCACCGCCCCTTTCAGACTATGAGCGAGGTATTGAAAAGGTACTTCCTCACAGATGGAGCAAGAAAAGCGTGCGGGAAAAGAGTTGCCCAGCTCGGAGAACAAGCACAATCGATCGCCCCGCCCATTGTGCCTTCTGAAGCTCGGGAAATCGAGCATGGAGAAGTTGTCATTGGCGACACAGGTTACCCCATAGCGCAGATAACAATTCAATATAAATTTGAACTCGGGCTGCGTCTGGTCGAAAATCTGAGTGTTCTAACAACACATTATATAAATTGCATAACTGGTACATGGCCGCCGCAAAAGAAGGGAAAATGTGTCTCATGGCGGGAGTTAAGGAACAACACTACTTCCGACAATATGGTGTGGAGGTTGCGTTCTCCGAACTTTTTCAGATGTACAATCAACTTGCTCTCGACAAATCTATCATCAGCTGCTATTGTCTGTAAGTAATTTATTCGTGTAATTTAATTATTTATAGTTAAGCTCGTTCATTGCTTGTAATTATCCTCACAACATTATTTTGTACGCTATTATGCAGAATGAAGATTCGTGAATGCCGAATGGGAGGAATCTGGGACATTGGGTTCATTGACCCGGATAAAATTCATGTCAAGACCATAGCTGACCATCCCGAGGACACAGAGACTTTTTGCTAACGCTTTTTAAGCGACAAAGTTCCAAAAAGGAAATACTTTTTCCTTACAACTTCGGTGAGTGTTACTGTCTTGTACACATTTTATTTTGCTTTCCGATATAAGTGTAATTGATGAGTTCTGAATACCTGCGTATATAATGTGCGCAGGTACCACTTCATTCTGCTAATCATTAGACTCGAGGAAGGAGAAGTTGAAGTCTAGGACTCATTAAGGAGAGATCAAGATGAGTACAAAAGCGTGCGTCTAATGCTCAAGAGGTAATTTCAATCGTACTATATCGGCCTCTTTCGTTCATTTCCGGATATCAAAAGTATAAGTAATAACTCCTCAATTCATTTTCTTTTTCGGGCAGGGTTTGGAAAAAGTTCATCGCGGAAGAACGCGGTGAATGGAAACCTAAGCTGCAGTTCAAGGCTAACAACGTAAGTACTACTACGTATCTAGGTCTGTGTATCTTTCTAATACCATTATCATTCTCTTGATTATTATTTGATTTAATTTAATTCTTGTATAGTGGTGTCTGCGACAACCACAGGGGACGGAACTATGTGGATACTACGTTTGCGAGTTTATTCACATGAGGGTCAATGAGAGAGTCAATAGTATAAGAAATCGAGAGGTACGTAAACATCATACACAACTTTTATTTTGCTACCATCAATCATGTTTAGTTTCGATCATAATGATTTGATCTCCTTCTTTTAAAGATGGCAAGGAAGCGGAACCAGCTCCTACTAAAAAACCGCGTAAAAGCTATTGCGGAGGAATTGGCGGGATTCATTATGACGCATGTCGTAGATGAATTCGGTGAATTCCACTATGTCGATTATAGACTCCCTCCATGCATGTACTAGCTAGAGGTGATCTCCATTGTAATTATGAGTACTTTATATGTAACGAGAGTACTTTATATGTGTAAAGAGTACTTTATATGTGTAGTGAGTACTTTATACGTGTGATGCATGTAAAATGCATACATGAACTTTGCACTTTAATTGCTTATATTCCAATCATATTTGCATCATATAAGGGTTATATCAATGTTTTATCATGATTTTGGGAATATTCATTTTTCCTATTTATTTGGAATTAACCCTGCACAGGCAGAAAACCCTAGTTTTGTATTTTAATGTTTCAGGGACCCAAACGTCAACGAAATCACCTGGAAATTTACGGGCGTCAATATTTGGAAGGAAGAAGGACTACGGAAAAAGGAAGCAAGCAAACGGAGGCCCGAGGGCCAAACGGGTGGCCCACGCGGCCAGGTACTGGCCGCGTGGGACCCACCCGTTTGGGCCTCGTGGCTCCGTTGCCGTCGATCTTCGCTCCACCGACTTCGTCTTGACCTAAAAACGCCTATAAAAAAGGTCCCCCGACGTTCTCTGGAAGGAGCGCCGCACAAACACAAAACACCGAAACGGAGATCAGGAGCTGCAGATTGGAGGGGGAAAACTCCGGCGGGGCGCTGCCGGCGTGGTCTCCATCTTCTCCATCGACTTCTCCACCGTCTCCATGATGAAGAGGGAGTAGTCCACCTCTGGACTATGGGTTTGTGGAAGTAACTTATGTATCTCTCCTCTCTTGAGCTTCACTAATTAGCACCGTATGAGCTGCTGAACATGATTACGGTCACCGTTGTAATACCTTTGTGGTGGATCTTTATGAGTTAATATATGTTTGAGATTGCAATGTTTGTTTCAGTTATGAGTATAGATGCATATTATGTACCCCGTTCTTGTCTACTTGTTTTGATCAAGCATGTTTATGAGAGCGTGTGTGGGGGAACGTGTGCATTAGTTGGAGTAACGGGGGGTGGCTAGTGCAGTGAACGTGAGAGAAAGTTCTGCGATCCACTTTGGTATCTTTACCTTACTTTGTTACCTCACTAGGGATAAACTAAAATACCATGCTACCGGGGATGTGGGCGTGACCATTGCCACTACTCCATGACTAGATCTAGCATGTTCTTATTTTCACTTCATGTCATGATACTTAATGCTATACTCTGAGTTATCTTAATTACTGAGGTGTTATGATTTAGTTCGCATCTTGGTGGAGTATAAGAGAGGTTAATAACCAAAAGATCTCTATGTTAGGACGTGATGCCCATATATCTAAGTAACTTGTTATCAAACCCTGTGTTGCAATCTCATATGTTAACTTGTGTGTTCCATTGTCTACCACTTTATAAAGAGAGAGTGCATTTGTGAAACCATGAACCCCAGTCCATTTTTAATCATAAGAAACACCTTTCCAACACCATATACCACTTTTCTATTTTCAGCCATCATTAAATCCGAAAATACAAAAATACTTTTCATCTTGCATACATCATTCAAAAACCCAAAAATATCATTTACATTGCATCCACCATCATTGCATATTTATTTCTTGTTTGCATTGCATAACTATCCTGATATCATTCTTACACCTTGTGCTTGACAACCACAGGTGAGGTTGAGGACCAAAACATCTAACCTTGTTTTGTAGGTAACCAAAAGAAGGATAAGAAGATAAATCTACCACTTCAGATTCCCCGAGAGTTCGATATTAAACCCTCGAGTCACCCCTCGTGGGGAAAACTGTCTTCCACTTACTATACACTCTGCACTTGGAGTCTCAACCTAATCCCGTTTATTTTGCAGGCATCAAGACTTGCTCTTCGGGATCATCAAGACGTTTTCTGGCGCCGTTGCCGGGGAATCGTAGCTGAGAGATTTATCCAAGGGTGTGCATCATCGCATTCATCTCACAACAAAGTCAACGTCACCAACTTGTGCTAACACCTAAGCTTGGGGAGGTTGCACCTACGTGAGCACCATCTTATCCATCTTTACTTACAAAGCAATTTATTTGTTTTGTTAGTGTCATTGCATATCATATCATATTTATTTCAGTTTTGCATAAAAAATTAAAAATACCAAAAAAAACTTGCTAAAATGGGAGAAAGAACTAAGCTGTGTGACTACACAAACACTCCTAATGATCAATTTATCACGAGAGCTATTGCCACACCTAAGATAAATGCTGAGAGTTATGAAGTAAGTCCTAGTTTGTTGAACTTGATAACTAGGGAACAATTTGGTGGTAGTGCTATGGAGGATGCCTCTATGCATCTTCATGACTTTGTTGAAATATGTGACATGCAAAAGTTTAAAAATGTGGAAAGTGATATCCTAAAACTGAAGTTATTTCCTTTTTCACTTAGAGGAAAAGCTAAAGAGTGGTTGCATTCCTTGCCATCTGGTAGTATTAATTCTTGGGATGATCTAAAAGAAGCTTTCATTAAGAAATATTATCCCCCTGTTAAAATTTTGCAAAATAGAAACAACATCCTTTCTTTTAGGCAAAATGAAAATGAACATGTTGCTATGGCTTGGGATAGGATAAAACTTATGCTTAGAACTTGTCCCTCACATGGAGTTAATGAATGGACCATATTACACTCTTTCTACAATGGTTTAAACTACATGTCTAGAAACATACTTGATTCTGCTGCTGGAGGTGCTTTTATGAGTAAGACTATAGTAGAAGCTAAAAATATATTGGAAAGCATTTTACAAAACTATAGTCAATGGCATACTGATAGGGCACCTAATCCTTCTAAGAAAGTGAACTCTATTGAAGAAACTAATGATTTGTCATCTAAAATGGATACTATTCTTGCTTTGCTTAATAAACCTAGTGTTGAAAATGTTCCTTTGCAAGAACTAGTTGGAAACAATTCTGAAAATATTGATGTCAACTTCATTAGGAACTATGGTAATAATGGGTATGGTAACAACAATTATAACTCTTATAATAAACCCCCATATGTGCCAAATAAATATGCTTCTAGTGGTAATGTTTCTAGTGACTTGGAAAACACCATTAGATCTTTTATATCTACCCAAAAAGAGCTTAATAAGGAATTTATCTCTAAGTTTGAAAAACAAGATGCTTTGTTTGAAAGGGTAGATCAGCTTACTAAGGAAGTCTCATCATTAAAGAGCATCATTACAGCCCAAAAACATGAGGAAACAATAAAATATTGCCAAGAGGTTATCAATAAGTCTTGGGAACACATTCATGAGCAAGAGAGAGTTGCTAAAGAATCTATTGGGGTAATGAAAGAGGTTGAAGTTGAGGAAGTTAAAATGCTTAATGAAGTCAAGGATCCTTTGCTTGACTTAGAAAATTGTAGCTTGCATGAATTAATATCTATCTTACAAAAATTTGCAAGTGATCCTTCCATCAACACTAACCAAGCAGGTTTTGGTTCTTATATTGCTAATCATGTCTTGAAAGAAAAGATTGCTAGGTACAACCAAGAGGCTATGATACCACCTAAGCTTGGGGATATGTGGATACCTAAGGTACTAGTAACTATTGGAAAAGAGACACACCATGCCATACTTGATCTAGGATCTAGTGTCTCTGTTTTATCTAAAGAACTATATGAAGTGCTTGAATTGAAAAATCTTGAAAAATGCTCTATTGAACTAGCACTTGCTGATGACTCTATTAAACATGCTTTGGGAAAAGTAAGTGATGTTATGGTAGAGTTACATATGACTTTTGTGCCTGTGGATTTTCTAATCATGGATATGGGGAATAAAACCTCTAGTCCTATTATTCTTGGAAGACCTTTTCTTCGTACCACAGGTGCTATCATTGATTCAAAGGAAGGGAATGTAAAGTTTCAGTTTCCACACAAGAAGTGCATGGAACACTTTCCAAGGAAGAGGGAACCACCAAAGTTCAAGCTCCCTCATGAGCTTCGTCCACAATAAAACAACAAGTAAGAAGCCTAGCTATATGGCTATAAAGAAAGCGCTTTGCGGGAGGCAACCCGGTTATTTTTGTGTGTGATTTTTCTTTGTGTCCTCTTGCTGTAACAAGAGATTTGTGTCTAGTTAGGTTCTGGAGTTTTTAATAAAGTGCCAAGTTTTACCCTTTTTGGTTTGAAAAAGTTGCTTATAGCGTTCGGAGATTTTATTCCTGCACGAATCAGTGCACGGTATGATTTTTAATTCTTATTCTGTAACTCCGAATGAGCTCATATTTGAACTGTAGTTGCAACTTTTCATCCTCTGTATGCATGAATTTTTTCGGAATTTTTCGAGAAAGTTTGGTAGGGTAGAAAAATACGTTTTGCTGCTGCTGTTTTTCTGGACAGATTCTGTCCCATTTTGTTTGATGCATGCTTTGAGCTTTTAAGTTGAATCTTTTTGATCCAATTGAGTTTATGAGTAGGCATACAACATTATACACTTTCTGGACATTCATATGAATTTTTGTTCAAGGATTATATGCAGCAAGGAACCTATTTGTTTATCACTATTAATGCACCCCACAGAAAAGAGATGGGAGAAACGGTGTTTTGAAGTTTTTTCACAGGGATTGGAGGAGATGCACCAAGAGCTATCCAAGGATGGTGAAGACCATAAGCTTGGGGATGTGAAGACAACCCCCTGGACCTACACACTCTCGGTTTGCACACGTCCAACTTCTGTTTTTCGATCGAAACACTTTATCGCATAAACTTGGAGCGTCGTTTTTGTTTTTGTTTGAGTCTTGAGAGACCACCACACTATCAATTATATATGAGAGAGCTACTGGAAATATGGGTTGAAATATGTTGGATGCTTTTATAAGATTGGGAAAAGGGATGTTTGACTTGATTTTTAATGATACATATAGTTGCATGATTCATGAGCTTGTTTATGAGTAATAGTTTGCAAATTCTTTTTGTAGAGCTATCACTTATTCATGTTTTGGTGCTGATTGTTATTTCACTTGGTTTAACATGGATTAGTTAGTTCTATGGACACTCATGCATGCATCTAGATGGTCAACTTTCTCCCTTTTGCTAGCCCAAAAACTCCAACAAGCAAAAACTTGTTTCCAACACCTTCAACCAAAGTTATTCCAGTGAGTCCACCATATCTACCTATTGGCTTTATGCTATTCCGAGTATGTTTAACATGTTTTGTGTTATCTTACCTCTGAATGAAAATGTTTATGTTATTGATTGCAATGGAAAAAATTGGTTATATAGCTCTCACGAACTTGATGCACAATTTTTTTATTGCATAATAAAACTTGACCCATTGTGATTAAGATTATGATGTTAGTGGCTTGATAATGTTTTGGGTTGGAAGTTAGCCCATATGTGCTGTCACATGCAAGCTTTCAACATGCTCTTCATCTCATTTAGTTGATATCATGTACTTTTGTTATGGATGCTATCATGTGAAATGTGGAAATGAAGTAGTTTAAATGAGTTTGTATAAATGGTTAGAGAGACGCCTGGGCCGCTAATCTAAGCCATGCATCATTCATGGTGGAAATTTACTTACATACTATGGTGAACCTTCTGTGATACACCTTGCAATAAAAAACTATTCCAAATGGTAAATAAAAAGGGTGTTGAGATTGTTCATTTTGTTTGTTTGTCTTGTCATTTTGATATGGGCTTGTTCCATATCTGGGACAAGAGGTACCCCAGTTGACGCTCTTGATGATACTATTACTTACAATGATATATAATTGAACTTGCTTTGTTTCCCAAGTTGAGTAACATGGTGTAAGTACTTGTATTCAAGGGGCATGAGACATTCAACCTTCTTTATCAAGCACACTACTCATATTTGCTTTCACTTTAACCTTAATCATTCAAGATGCTATGATAGGGGCAATGAGAGCTTGACACCAATGAATACCTTATTGCAATCATTAACTTAAGTAGAAGAGTTTGGAAGTTGGATGAAACTTATGCATGCTTTACCTCTACTCACATATACATCTTTCCAAAGTGTACACCTATCATATTCAGATTTTCATCTACACTCTATGACCATTGTAGGATGTTCTACTTATCATTATGCATACATGTGTTCCATATTACTTGCTACTATGTTACACTTTGTGAACTATCAATGAACATCCTTGTCTTGAATACTTGATATCACTTCATAAACTATTTGCATATTGCTACTCCTTTGAAGAATGAATCATTTGACTATATGTAGCAATAGTAATCATCTTTGATATCCATTGTTAAGTATTAAATTGCAAAGTCCATGTTAGTTTTATCATCTTCATACTCGAGGACGAGCATGGATTAAGCTTGGGGATGTTGATGCATGTAAAATGCATACATGAACTTTGCACTTTAATTGCTTATATTCCAATCATATTTGCATCATATAAGGGTTATATCAATGTTTTATCATGATTTTGGGAATACTTCATAGTTTTCCTATTTTTTGGAATTAACCCTGCACAGGCAGAAAACCCTAGTTTTTATTTTAATGTTTCAGGGACCCAAACGTCAACGAAATCACCTGGAAATTTACGGGCGTCAATATTTGGAAGGAAGAAGACTACGGAAAAAGGAAGCAAGCAAACGGAGGCCCGAGGGCCAAACGGGTGGCCCACGCGGCCAGGTACTGTGGCCGCGTGGGACCCACCCGTTTGGGCCTCGTGGCTCCGTTGCCGTCGATCTTCGCTCCACCGACTTCGTCTTGACCTAAAAACGCCTATAAAAAAGGTCCCCCGACGTTCTCTGGAAGGAGCGCCGCACAAACACAGAAACACCGAAACGGAGATCAGGAGCTGCAGATTGGAGGGGGAAAACTCCGGCGGGGCGCTGCCGGCGTGGTCTCCATCTTCTCCATCGACTTCTCCACCGTCTCCATGATGAAGAGGGAGTAGTCCACCTCTGGACTATGGGTTTGTGGAAGTAACTTATGTATCTCTCCTCTCTTGAGCTTCACTAATTAGCACCGTATGAGCTGCTGAACATGATTACGGTCACCGTTGTAATACCTTTGTGGTGGATCTTTATGAGTTAATATATGTTTGAGATTGCAATGTTTGTTTCAGTTATGAGTATAGATGCATATTATGTACCCCGTTCTTGTCTACTTGTTTTGATCAAGCATGTTTATGAGAGCGTGTGTGGGGGAACGTGTGCATTAGTTGGAGTAACGGGGGGTGGCTAGTGCAGTGAACGTGAGAGAAAGTTCTGCGATCCACTTTGGTATCTTTACCTTACTTTGTTACCTCACTAGGGATAAACTAAAATACCATGCTACCGGGGATGTGGGCGTGACCATTGCCACTACTCCATGACTAGATCTAGCATGTTCTTATTTTCACTTCATGTCATGATACTTAATGCTATACTCTGAGTTATCTTAATTACTGAGGTGTTATGATTTAGTTCGCATCTTGGTGGAGTATAAGAGAGGTTAATAACCAAAAGATCTCTATGTTAGGACGTGATGCCCATATATCTAAGTAACTTGTTATCAAACCCTGTGTTGCAATCTCATATGTTAACTTGTGTGTTCCATTGTCTACCACTTTATAAAGAGAGAGTGCATTTGTGAAACCATGAACCCCAGTCCATTTTTAATCATAAGAAACACCTTTCCAACACCATATACCACTTTTCTATTTTCAGCCATCATTAAATCCGAAAATACAAAAATACTTTTCATCTTGCATACATCATTCAAAAACCCAAAAATATCATTTACATTGCATCCACCATCATTGCATATTTATTTCTTGTTTGCATTGCATAACTATCCTGATATCATTCTTACACCTTGTGCTTGACAACCACAGGTGAGGTTGAGGACCAAAACATCTAACCTTGTTTTGTAGGTAACCAAAAGAAGGATAAGAAGATAAATCTACCACTTCAGATTCCCCGAGAGTTCGATATTAAACCCTCGAGTCACCCCTCGTGGGGAAAACTGTCTTCCACTTACTATACACTCTGCACTTGGAGTCTCAACCTAAATCCCGTTATTTGTGCAGGCATCAAGACTTGCTCTTCGGGATCATCAACGTGATCTCCTCCGAAACCCTGAAAAATGAGCGAAAAGGAAAAAAATAGAAACCCTAAACCCTGAGAAATAAGCGAAAAGAAAAAAAAAACCGAAAACCTAACCCCCCCTAAAAAAATAGGGGGGGGCAAAAAAAAACAGGAACCTTTAGTACCGGTTGGTAGCGCAGGTTCAGCCACGTGGAGGGCCTTTAGCACCGGTTGTCTATACAACCGGTACTAAAGGGGTACCCCTTTAGTCTCGACCTTTTAGTACCGGTTGCACAACCGGTACTAAAGGCGCAATAAGACCGATACTGATGCCCTGTTCTCTACTAGTGTGGATATCAATTGCGGTTCATTCCTAACTCTGGTTGCGAAGTCAGCCATTCAGAAAGGGAAGATACAAGAAACAGATATCGACCGTGCCCTTCTCATTTCTCAATCTGTTCTCAGTTCAGCTACGGCTTGGGATTTTCGACAAGACCAGTAAGAACCAGTGGTTCAGTCAGCTAGGCCCCAAAGACGTGTGTACTAAAGAGCACAGGGAGCTTGCAGCAGAAGCTGTTAGGCAGGGCACCGTCCTTCTGAAGAATGACAACAGTTTTTTGCCTCAAAAGAAAAGCGAAGTTAGCCATGTTGCAATCATTGGGCCAGCTGGAGATGATGCATACGCAATGGGTGGAGATTACACAGGTGTAAATCACTGAGACATAAATGATGCATTTTTCAGTATATGCTGAGAAACTAATTCTGATTAACTTCACTTTGTTCAGGTGTTCCTTGTGAATCTGTCACCTTCCTTAAAGGCATGCAAGCCTTTGTGCCCCAAACAACATTTTCTGCTGGATGCAGGGACGTTCCTTGCAACTCGACGGACAGATTCCGCGAAGCCATAGAAGTGGCTAGAAGAGCTGATACTGTTGTTGTCATCGCTGGCCTGAACCTGACTGAAGAGACCGAAGATCACGACAGACTAAGCCTTCTTCTTCCGGGCAAGCAGATGGACCTCATACGCAGCATTGCCGGTGTGACGAAGAAGCCCCTCGTGCTGGTTCTCATGGGTGGTGGTCCGGTCGATGTCTCTTTTGCAAAGCAAGATGAGAGAATTGCAAGCATTCTTTGGATGGGATATCCTGGCGAAGTTGGCGGGCAAGTTCTTCCAGAAATTCTTTTTGGACAGTATAATCCAGGTCAGCGAACATATTTTTTTTACCTTTCTGCACTTTGATGGTAGTATAAAAAACTTGTAGTGGTGGTGGCTAGTGGCTACTACTGGGTACTGGCTAATTTGGTACTGTCATCACAGGAGGAAAATTGCCTATTACCTGGTACCCTGAATCCTTCACCGCTGTTCCAATGAACGACATGAACATGAGAGCTGATCCTTCGCGAGGCTACCCTGGAAGAACATATCGATTTTACACGGGAGAGGTGGTATACGGTTTTGGATATGGCTTGAGTTACTCGAAGTATTCTTACAGCATACTGTCGGCTCCAAAGAAACTCAGCTTGTCACATTCATCAGCTCAAAACCTTCTCAGTAGCATACAGAACCATATTGATGGAGCAGAGTATGCCCAAGTTGAAGACATTGCATCATGCGAATCCCTGATGTTTTCAGTTAAAATCTCTGTTTCCAATGACGGTGCCATGGACGGAAGCCATGCCGTTCTACTATTTGCAGCAGCGAAGTCGAAAGTTCCAGGCTTTGGTTGGCTTTGAGCGTGTCTACACGGCTGCTGGCAAAGGGACGAACGTGAAGATCACAGTGGATCCCTGCAAAGTTATGAGCGCAGCTAACACTGAAGGCAGAGGGGTGTTGTTCCTTGGTTCCCATCATCTCATTGTGGGAGATGTAGTGCACGAGTTGACCATCGAAGCATGAGCTAGAAAGGGTCCTGATTTGGAACAGCCTGAGGACACATCGGGCTGTAGGAGAATAATGCTGTAAAGATTTCAGTTCACAGATCAGTCTTATATGAGAACAATGCAGTGATGCCTTGTTGAACAGGGGTTTTAGTAATATGAGATAATCTCCGTTGCCCAGAATCTTTTGCTGTACAAGTTTTTATTGAACCTTTTTAGGCAAATTGGACCTCGTCTTGCTTATCTTCGAGCTACATTTTTTTTTTCCAAAAGATCGTACATAAGCATATCACAAGTGGCAACGCAATTTAGCAACCCCAACCTAGGCTTTAATGATCCAGTACATTCTCTTGGATGTATATACATTCCTTGTTGGTTGATGTGAGTTCTTCTAACTTGACTAGTTAGACAATTGCAGTTTAATGTTCACTATACTGTAGTGTTATAAGTCTATTAAAACATTTGGGAATTGAAAATGTAGCAAAAACGTGCGGTAAATTTGGGTACCCAGAACATCAAAATATTTCATCATGTTATGCCGAAAGAATCTAGTTTGGTAAGCACTGAACATATTATCTGCACACGTACAGTCTTAATATAAGTGAAAAATTCCAACTATTTAAGTCGACTTACGTGGTAAAAGTAATAAGTAATATATATGCAGAGAAAGCATAAAACATAACAATTGTTATGCTCTTGATACTATCTATTAAAACGTTAACAAGATAACATCAAATGAAAATTAATTACAGACTCAAAAGTTTATTCTAAAAACCGAAAATAGCCCAACACCCATGAGTCAAGGAAACAAAGATTTTAAGTTCAATTTCACTTCATTCTATCTATGATACGATCTCGAGGCACAGAAGAAGGAGAAGTAAGAGTACGAGGTACTCAGATGGTGGAAGGACAAACTGATCAACTGCCGGGTCAGTTCCAGCTAAAATCGAAAAAACTGATGCAAAAGCAAAATACAACGTGAGCTACACCATATACTCCCTCCATCCCTAAATAAGTGCATTTCCAAGATTCTTGGAGAGTCAACTTTTTTGAAGTTTGACCAAGTTTATACAAAAATTCACCAATATTTATGCCACAAAATATGTTTATGATGAAAATACATTATATAATGAATCTAATGATACCTATTTGATGCCAGAAATGTTGGTGAAGTTTTGTCTAAAGTTGGTCAAACTTGAAAAAGTTTGATTCTCCAGGGATTTTGGAAATGCACTTATTTAGGGACGGAGGAAGTATATACGAGCAAAAATTAGTACTTAACTAATGTTTTTGTGAACTACAACGATTGGAAGATACTAATTTCCACTGCCAAGAAACGGTCCTTTTTTCAAGGTAATGGAAGTACGACAGCTGATAGAACGAAAAAATGATGTCATGCAAAATTTAGCCAACGAATTAGTATAGGTGCGGAATAGATCGAAGAACTAAGTTTCGACCGGAAAGAACCATGCCGGGAATCGGCGGCTCCCCCTCGATAGGTTGACCGTCCGCGACACCGGCACCGGCATGAAGGACACGATCGTCTTGTCGACCAGGCTGTAGATGCCGGAGTGGCGAAGAGGATCGGCACAGTAATTGACTAGAAGGTAGATCTTATAAATGGCTTTTATGCTGGTGAGATGAGACCATAGTAAGGGTCGGTCAGTCAAGGTACTTCTCTCCAACTGTCCTTGGCTTCCATAAAATGGCATCTTCCTTGCAGAGCTTCGTGACTTGGGGGCAGCGAGGGACATAATTGTCGTTCAGAGACAACAACGTTTCTATATATGCTTCCAAAGTTGGCACCAACACAGCGGGAAGCCCCATCTCTTTTGCCTCTCGCTCTAAGTATAAAGTTAACATACATTTGCTATTAATATACAACAACACTAATCAATCTACTTGATTAATTTAATATGTAAACATTTGAATAGTCATTTGAGAAATTTAGTTATAAATTTTGTACTCATTAGTTGCATAAATATATACTCCCTCCTATTAAAAATAATTCGTATTCTACCTTTGTCCTAAGTCAAACTTTGGTAAGTTTGACCAATTTTGTAGAAAAATCTGTCAATATTTACAATATAAAATTAACATCATTACATTCTTCATCAACTATACTTTCATATTACATTCATTTGATATTCTAGATATTGATATTTTTTCCTACAAAGTTGGTCAAACTTATGTAAGTTTGACTTAGGACAAAGATAGAATATGAATTATTTTGAATTGGAGGGAGTAATTATATAAATATGTCATCACTCATGCTTATGACAATTATAAAATATCAATTGATGTGTCAGAGCTTGAAAATTTTATTTACAGATCATAGATTTATTCTTGTATAAGCACTTATGTTTTAAGTGCTAGAATTCTTTTGAGGGAGACCGAAGTGACGAAGGCGACCCTATATAACACTTTTTATTACGTCTTGTTATACTTTGCTAATTTTCTGATTGACTTAACAACTATATATTACTTTTTCCATGTAATAATATGCTGTCTGCAGAGGTATCCACCAGGGGTCACATATATGATATATTTTGCTTGTATGAAATATTATATCTCAGTTGATATTCCATAATGTACGAAGGTTGATCTGTCGTTGACGTGTAAATATATTTGTAGTTATCCTTTCTACATATATTTGCAGATAGCTGAAGATGAAGCTAGAAGTGGAAGTTTCTTATGATCTTTTGGCTGAAGTTGAAGCCTGGACAGTGTCCTGATGCTACTTTAGTAGTCTTCTAAGGTTAGATGAGGCTCACACATCTGCATGTTTATCAAACTTTGTATTTTTTTTTTGAGAAGATCACCGGGGGGAGAAATCCCCACCTGAATTTTACTCAAATGACAGAGTTTACAGATTCACAAGATGCGAGGATAAGCAATCGCGCCAGACAGTGGCGGCTGCTTTTAAATCAGCATTTCTAAGCCGACGGGCCCATAAGGTAAAGTCAGAAATGATGTTCCTAATTATTACAGGGGTGGGGAGAAATTCATTCCTAAACACAACAGCATTTCTAGCATCCCAAATCTTCCAGAGAATGATGAGTAACACAGCAGGCCATAATTCTTTTGGCAATCCATCTGGTGCAGGGATGAGCAGGGGGTCTTCGTGAGAGCCAATGTCAATGCAAAGCGCTTGCCAAACTCTGGAGCTTTGTTGGCAAGCGATGAAGAGGTGTGGCCTGTCTTCAATCATCCATGAGCAGCGTGGACAGCAGGCATCGTCACTTAGGGTCTTGTGATGCAGGTTGGCTTTAGTGTTAAGCCTGTCTTTAGCAAGGAGCCAGCTGAAAATCTTGACCTTGATTGGGACATGAGTAGACCAAATCATGTCAGCACGTGAATCAGCAACACCCAGACAGAGCATGGTGTAGGCGTTGCGCGTTGTAAAGGGTAATCCTCCAAGGAGAAGGCGCACATCCAGGTCAGTGGAGAGGTTGAAATCCTGCAATAAGACACGCAAAGAGGCTAGCTCTGAAACAGCAGCCTCGGTTAGCCGATTCCGGAGGGATAAATCCAGCCCCCCTGCTAAAACATCTGAGACTCTAGCAAATTGTTCTATAGTATGGGAGTAAAGAGCCGGGAAGGCATTGGCAAGGGTTTCACTCAAGAGCCATCGGTCCAGCCAGAAAAAGGAGCTCTGGCCATTCCCTATTTTAATGAATGTAATTTGCCTCAGAATTGGAAGGTAGGCTCTGATGATGTTTTTGAGGTAGGTGTTGTTGTTTGAGGCACATTCAATATGATTGTGTGTATCGCTCCTAAGCCATTGAATCCAAGGCATATTCTCACCATGAAGGAATTTGTAGGCTAATTTCATAAGTAGGCAAGTGTTTTGAATCTGCAGATTTTTGATTCCTAGACCACCATGATTTTTCGGTTTCGATAAAGCATCCCAAGCTACTAGACATTGAGCCCCTGAACATGAGTCATTTTTAGCCCAAAAGAAAGCTCTCCTACGCTGATCCACAGCCTTTGTCGACAAATTACAAACGTCAAAGGAAGACATCCAGTAAGTAGCCAAACTGTCTAAAACCGAAGAAACAAGAACCAGCCTGCCACCTTTGGAGAGCAATCGAGCTTTCCAGCCCGAAAGGTAACGATCACATTTATCCAAAACAGGTTTAAAAGCACTGCTAGTGATTTTGTAAGGAGACAGGGGCAAGCCCAAATACGTTTGAGGGAAAGAGGAGACATTGCAAGATAAACCAGAGGCAATTGCTGCAGAGAGATCATCAGAAACGTTCATGGTAACAAGAGTTGTTTTGTGAAAATTAATTGCCAAGCCAGTAGCACTAGCAAAATCATCAAGAATTTGTTTCAACTTAATCGCAGCATCAGGGGTAGCTTGAGCCAAAATCAATGTATCGTCTGCGTACTGCAACATGGGACAGGGCAGTTGATAATCCAAGGGATGGGTAAGAACTCCAAGTAAAAATTCAGCTTTGATCATCTCAGGCAAGACATCAGCAATAATGTCAACAAGTTACGGAGAGAGAGGGTCAGTGTAAAGAACCAAAATTATCAACCCTAATTAACCTAATCATGTTGCATAATCATGTGTGCCATGTCAGCATTTTGTCATAATTTAATAACCCTGTTATTGGTTTTGCATTAATTGTTTATTAATTAATTAAATTCAAATTAACAAAGCAACCCCTTGTTAAACTTCTCCAATAAATCTGAAAATTTTGTGGAACCTTCCTAATGGGATTATAAGCTTGTGTGTTCAAAACCAGAATTTATCACAAGTATAAATGCCCCATTTGGAATTAACAAGAATTTCCCCTTAATTCATCTCCAAATTTATTTTTTGAATCAAACTTCCTCCAATTGCCTCCAAACTTTGTGGAATATCTTTTCTTAGCTCAATTATCATCCCTGAATTTTTAGGGAATTTTTGGAGCAAGTTAAGAGGTACTTCCTTTGTAATTGATAATTGAAATTCGATTTGAATTCAAACCCTAATTTGATTAGCATTTCAAATCTACTTCGAAATTAATTATGCCAATTTTTGGGGAAGTTCATCATGATGTAAATCACATGCCCTGAAAATTTGGTGAAGTTTCGCAGTGATTTGGTGCCTCAATTATTTGTTTCGAATTGTTTCCGGAAATTAAAAAGGGGGGCACAGTGTTTTTGCTTCTGGCCGTCGGATGATCGCCACGTGGCAGATCCCACGGACCATCTTCTCCCTCCTCCTCCGCACCAATGCCGTCGCTGCCGTGCACCGCCGCGGGCATTGTCCGCCGGATCCGCGCCTCCGCCGCCGCTCCGCCCGGTCCGAGCTGCGCCCCGCCTTCTCCCCCCTCTCCGCCATAAAAGCCCCCCGTGGCTCCCCGGAAACCCTAACCCTAGCTTCCCTTTCCCCCCCGATCTACCGCCGCCGCCTTGGTCGCCGTTCCGAGCTCTCCGTCCGCCGTTCCGACCAGCCGAGCCCCCCTTCGCGTTCACCGAGCTCCGGCGAACCTCCCTGGCACCTTCCGCACCTTCGGCATCCCCTCCATCGCCTCCCGCGCCGAGGCCGACGCCGCTCCGCCGTCGTCTCCGTCGTCGGCGTGTCTCCGGTCGCAGCTCGCCTCGCCGACCGTGTCTACCGCCTCCGCTGTAAGCCCCGCTCCCCTCTCATGGCTTCGGCCTGCTTTTTGGTGCCCTGTAGCTAGTTCGGCGTCGAGACCCGCTCCGCCACCGCTCCGCCGCTCGCCGCCGGTGCCGCTCCGGCTGTCCCCGCACCCAGCAGTGGGTCGCATCGGGTGCGGCTCATCTCCCGCTCCGTTTCGGTGCCTCCCGCATGCCGTTTAGTGGCCGGACGCGCTAGTTGCGCCGTGCGCCGCCCATCGCCGCTGCGGGCGAGCTCGCCGGCATGGTTGCCGCGGCGTCCCGACTAGCCGTCGTTAGGTTAACGGTTAGTTAGCGCCGGATCCAATCGGGATCTGACACGCAGGCTCGGTTAGGTTAATTAGTTAGTTAACCGGTTCGTTTAGGGTTAGTGAGGCTGATGAGTGGGACCCTCTTGTCAGTTGCTTTTATTTATTTAATCCGCTGACGAGTAGGACCCAGAGGTCAGTGACTGCGTGTCTCTCTGTGCGACAGACAGCCCGACCCCACCTGTCAGTCCTTTTATTTAAATTAATCCGAAATCATTTATAATAAACCGAAATCAATTAAACTTTGTTTAATTCATAACTAATTATTGGTTTATCAGAAAAATGCAAATAATACCTTTTTGGAAAGCTTGTAAAATCTAGATTAATCCTGTGTAGTTTAATTGCATGTTTAAACTTGTTGCTTTCGCAAAACTTGTAAAAAGTGCAAATCCTTAATTATTTAAATAGAATTAAATTGTTTTAATCATAATAAATGTTTGGTAACTTCTAAAATTGCAAGTAATACCTTTCTGGAATCCTTAGAACTTGTAGAATTTATCTGTATAGGTTTTGTAGTCAGTCTTGAAAACTGTTTGTAGGCCCTTTTAAAAATCGACCTAAGTGCTGCCTTAAGGAGAAATAAAACCGACCAACATTTAAATTGATGTGCATTGTAATTTCAGCATGGCATGCATGCATTAAAGCCATCTGTACTTAGACCAAATCTTAAGTTCCTTGCATCATCTGAAAATGTCGGGAACTCTCTGTCGATTTTTCTCCACTGGGACCCATCGGCGGGGTGTCTCAACTTCCCGTCTTTCTTACGCTCTTCTTTGTGCCATCGCAACAACCTGGCATGCTCTTTGTTTCTGAACAGACGTTTCAACCGTGGTATTATAGGAGCATACCACATCACCTTAGCAGGAACCCTCTTCCGGGGGGGCTCGTCATCGCACTCAACATCACCAGGGTCATCTTGTCTGATCTTGTACCGTAGTGCATTGCATACCGGGCATTTATCCATATTCTCGTACTCCTCACCGCGGTACAGGATGCAGTCATTAATGCATGCATGTATCTTCTGCACATCTAATCCTAGAGGGCAGATAGCCTTCTTTGCTTCGTATGTAGTCTCGGGCAATTCGTTATCCTTTGGAAGCTTCGGCTTCATTATTTTCAGTAACTTCTCAAATCCCTTGTCAGAACAACCAGTCTCTGTCTTCCATTTCAGCAGTTCCGGTGTGGTACCGAGCTTTGTGCTGCCATCTTCGCAATTTGGGTACAGCAACTTTTTGTGATCCTCTAGCATGGCCTCCAACTTTAGCTTCTCCTTTTCTGTATCGCATTCTCGCTTTGCATCAGAAATGACCCCACCAAGACCATCAGCGGGCTCATCTGATGCCCGATGTTCACCTCCTTCTTCTTCAACGTCTTCCATTACAGTATCACCGCATTCTTCAGGGAACATAGGATAGTTGTCATCATCCTCCTCTTCTTCATTGTCTTCCATCCTAACCCCTCTTTCTCCGTGCTTGGTCCAACAATTATAGCTGGGCATGAAACCTCTCCGAAGCACGTGGTCTTGAATGGTTTTCGGGTTAGAGTACTCCCTGACGTTCCGACACTTCTCACATGGACAAGGCATAAAATTATCCACTTTGTTTGCCTCAGCCACTTCGAGAAATTTATGCAGGCCTGAAATAAACTCGGAACTGCGTCGTTCGCCGTACATCCATCGCATCCGTGCATCCATCTGCATCATATAATTAAGTTTATCAAATACCATTACAATAACATCTTGAATAGTGAAATGACCACCGTACATCGACACATGCAATATTTCTGTATCAATTACAGATGAAAAGGATAAAGTTGCTAACCTCGGTTGAGGATATCATTTTGTGTGAACTTAAGTGTGGCTCGGGCATTTCATCAAACACGTCTTGTGCGTAGCAAAGGAAAAAAAAACTAGCACCCACTTCCCACCAATCCAAGCAGAAAAAAATAGAAGAGAGAAGAGAGGGGGTGGGTTACTTATAGGCAGGGGAGGGTCATTGGTCCCGGTTCGTGCCACGAACCGGGACCAAAGCTCCGTGGCACGCCACGTGTCCGGCTCTGGAGCTTTGGTCCCGGTTCGTGGCACGAACCGGGACTAATGTGCCCAACCGAACCGGGACCAATGCTCCACGGACCCCTGGCAGCTCGAACCGGGACCAGTGCCAGGCATTGGTCCCGGTTCTTCCCTGAACCGGGATTAAAGCCTGGTTCGGCTCTGGACGAAAGACTGGTTTTCTACTAGTGACTAGATCTGGATCGATTTCACAAATTCTTTATAAATCTTAAAGGTATATGATATAAAATTTTGTTTCTATGATATAAAGAATGAGGCGCTTCTTCTTAGAGTTCAAAAAATGTAAATTCTTACATGGATCTTACCATTGGACTGACGGTTCTAAGGGCCGGCTTGGAGTTAAGAAATTCTCGGTCGACCGAGGATTACAAGAAAAAAACATTTAGCCATGCATTGATTCTGTGGGCGTGTGTGGTTCATGGCGGTGCTCACACGCCATTCCCTTCATTGAGGCATCATTGTCAGGAACCTTTCTCGTAGTTCAGGTGTTGCCAATGGCGGTAGTTAATATGGATTTCCCCGACTTGCTTATATTATGAAAGGACCTAGTCGGTAAGGATGGCAATGGAGGGTTTGGACAGAACATCGCGGGCAAGGCGACAAAGTGGTGCCACTTGTCGCATTCCAAAGTATTTCGCCGGCGGTGGGGTTCTCGGTGTCGGTCGTGCATGACGACGCGTTGCTGTTCCAGAATTTACTGGCTCGCCCGTCTGGTCCAGCGTGACGCGCGAACATGTAGGAGGTGCCGGCGGAGATGAGCACACTAGTGGACGATGGGCCTTTTGTCCCGGCCCGTAAGGGCCATCTGTCCCGGTTGGAAAACCGGGACTGGAAATGCGGGACTAAAGGCCAACCCTTTAGTCCCGGCCCGGTTACCAGCCGGGACAAATGGCCCTCCACGTGGCCGGCGCCGTGCGCGAAGGGTGCACCCCCTTTAGTCCCGGTTGGTAACACCAACCGGGACTAAAGTCATCCACGTGTCCAGCGCCGGAGCCCTCTTCTTTTAGGGTTTACGGTTTTGGTTTAGGGTTTTAGTTCCTTTTCATTTTGTGTATTCTTTTTTCAATTTGTGTTTTCAATTCAATTATTTTTCATTTGAAACAAGTTTTCGTATATATAAGATAACTTGTCTTACGATCGAGCATACACATATATACAATTTTGATAGTTACATGGAGATCACAATTACCGGGACTAGAGCCCGTCTATTCGATTACACGGCCGGGATCATCAGTAGCGCCTATTCACACTAAATTCTCCGGCGTCGTCTACCATCTCTTTCAACAAAATCCCGCCAGTTCCTCTGCAATTCCTATTAGGCGTTGCTCTGGTAGGAGCTGTTCCCGCATGCGGTCGAGCTATATAAGAAAAGGAGATCAATATGAATATCAATCATGATCTCATGTCGCTGACATGTGGGTCATCCGGGTATCCGTTGGACATCCGTGGAGCGATACCTTTACCCGTGCCAGCCCCATGAGTTAGAGGATATCCGCCCCGTGAATTCTGTGGGCGTAACCATCCCTCCATACCCTTACCCGGCAGGTCGGATATCCGTCGATACCCAGACTTGTGGATAAAATTGGATATATCGCTTACTTACTTTATTCTGTCTACTAACTTTAGTCAATAGAATACCTACATAACTATTTTCTCACAATATGTACAAGCCCAAATGGTAGAGTTTGTACGCGCATATCTGTTGATGACTTTCAGCGGTTGTTTTGGACCTCAATGCACCTGATGAACCATAAATAAAGCAGGTGCACCGGATACTTTTTTTCTCTGAGACGACCACCATTCAGTTTGAACCAATTTCTGCATTTCTCTGTAGCTATTGTAACACCCGAAGAATAGGATACGGGGAAGGGTAGATTTAAGACTGTAGAATTTGCAACTCAGTGTTTCAAAAATGTGGATTTTCAAAAACCTATTTTGTTAAGATTCAGAGAGTGAAGTTTGACCTAGGGATCATTTTTTATCTCTGGACTTGACATAATTTGAGGGTGAAGGGATAAATTTTAAACAAATATCTTTAAAGGAAGATTTAATCTTCATTACACACTTACACATCAAAAGAATTTGATTTAGTTCAAATTCCAAGTTTGAATTCAAATAAGTTTGACTTGGTCAAACTTGAGCTCAAATTCGAAAATATTCAAATAATGCAGGAAAATATAAACATAAATTGTATTGAGCAAATAAAATTGACCTTTATTCATCAACAAGATTTACAAAGTCATTACAAGCCATTTCGGCCAAGTACAAAATTTTGAAACCTAAAAATACAAAGTACAAAAGAAAAAGAAAAACCTATGTAAACCTATCTCTACTTCATTTTGATCTTTGCTTTTCTTATCTTCTTCTTGAACCTGCAAAACACACAACAAGGAGAAGCCATTTGTTATGGTTAAAATGTTGGATCCCTCATAAGAGGAATCAATTTGATTTTTGAATCCATTTTTGAAGTCCAGGAACTAGTCCTGAACTTCTTAGTGAGGGTGTGCCACAGAATAAGTCAAAACAGCAACAATTTAGGCAAGACCAGAGAACCAAGTCGACATAGATCACAATATGAGCATAGAAACCATAGGCAGCAGCAGTAGTATCACTGCCAGTACCAATAACATCAACTAGAGCAACATAGGCCAGGAGCCAAACCATCAGAACCAACACCACACCATAACATGAGCAATGCAATAGTTCCACCATAGCCATACCAGATACTAGCCTATGTTCACAAATTTTAAACCACAGCCAGAACATCAATATACTAGAACCATAGTGACAAGATACAGCTAGTAGCAAGACAGAAAGAGCAACTCATGCCAGAACCAATACCTCACCATGGATTCAATATCAGAAAAACAATACAAGGTAATGATCATTAAAGAATCATTAACTTGCTAAACTCAACATTAGCAACTTAATTAAGCAGAGGTCATTAAATTCAGAACCTATCAAGCTACTAAAAGCTTTCATTAAGAGGAACAAGAACAATACTGAAATCATATTTCTCAAAGCATCAAAGAAACAGAAGTACATTAGTGAAATTAATATTTTAAGCCTTAATCACATAACTCCAAGCTAGAGAGGCGGTATGGAACAGTATTTAAGGTGAAGCAAACACCTTAGTCACCAAATGCATGTCACACATGTTAGCCTCACAGCCAACCCAAACTACTATAAATACCCCCCAATCCTTCACAAAAAATTTCACAATGCCCACAGCACTTTGCAAAGAAACACACTCAGACCAGAGGTTGAGTGAAAGCAAGTAAGCTCACAAGAATCACTCTCAGGCCAGAGGCTGAGAGAGAGAATCAAGGAGCAGCTCACTTTGTTGAATAGCCCAATCTAAAATTTAGTTGGAGGAGGAAGAAGCTCCAGGGAGGAAGAAGAAAGCAGGGAGGTGCTGCCAAATTTTCACCAGCAAGCACACTTAGGATTCTTCAAAGGTTTACTCCTTAGAACCCTAGTTTTAGCGCAGAGAGAGAGCCTAGAGCACTCACCATTAAAATGGTCCTGTGCATCTTCCTTAAGAGGAAGAACACCACAGTGTCCTATTTTAAAGTAGGAGCACAGCTAGATGAATTGGCTATCATAAGCCAAGTAGAATTTACTTTAATGGCATTCATCCAAGATGAACACCTATCAAAGGTTAATCGAATCATCTCACACAAATGCATATTACTGAACCCTAAGGTTCAGAAACACACATTAATAATGAATCTTAAACAAGTTAATTACTTGAGTTGTGGATTTTGGCTCACAATTCACCAAAAGGTAGTAATAATTAAACTAGGAGGAAGTGTGAAGGAGAAGCATTTTCTTTAAAGCTTCAGAAGCATTTCACTGACAGTTAACTTAGCAAATTCAGAATTTTTCTTAAGAAGTGATCATGGATTCGATCCAGTGATGCTAGTAGCTACCACTAGTTAGTACTAGATCATCTAACACTAGAACATTTAGGATTAACAACTTAAAATGTTAGAACCCTAAATACTTTAGTTAACTAACGAACTGTCAGTCAAAGTTCAGACTTTCAGAGTTAAATTGTGCATGGAGTAGAATTAAGCATGCTAGAAGCTCATAGGTACCACCAGTACACGATTTAACACCCACACCAGTAGCCATGAACCCTAGAACAGGCCCAAATGCATGAACATCACCAGTACTGTAACCTAGAAATGGGGAGAGTAAGACTAGCGAGCCAACAGCAGAAATTGGAGGGGGAGAGAGTAAGAGAGAGGGTAGGGTGGTACTAACCTTGACTAGGTGAGCTCGGCTCACCATGGCCGGAGTTGGAGGCGACACCGTCGCCATGGCAGCTAGGGGAGCAGCGCATCCATGCCGCTCGACCCTAGCCAGCTGTTAAATACATAATTTGGCTACTAGGTATTTATGGGCCAAATTATTTTGGATGACCGTGATTATATTATTGGTTGACAAATAAATTTGGACTTGTCGTTCAGTTCAAAATGCAGGCTTGGTTTTACTGAAGTACAGAAGCTCCAGTGGCAGATCAGAACGATGTATGGAATTTTACATGGACTGCGGTTCCTAAGGACAAGTCCTGGGCAGAGTCAGAGATACGGTGAGCTAGCATGTTGCGGCCAAAGACGAGTCCTGCCCGGCTACGGACGTCAAGCTGAAAGATTTTTCCAACCAAAGTTGATTTTTCCAACCAAAGTGCAATGCATATACGGTATAAGGATCCTAATTATCTTGTGTCATTAGCACCTTGCCGGTATATTTTATTATTTCCTTGTAGGCCTAAGAATATGTGTGCGTGACTTTCTTTGGAGTTGTTACGTTGGCTAGCAAATAGATAGGCAGGTATCGATTTGCGCCTGGTAACCGAATCTCCTGATCGGTTTAAATTTTGGAGGTTTATTCCTATACGATAGCTCATGGCCTCCTGCCTTGTACGCAAAGTCCTGCACCCGTATAAAGGGTTTTGGCCGATTGAAGGAAGAGGACATACAATCGATCTATCTATTCAATACAGTTTACCTTATTTTTCATCTACGTATGTTTGTTCTTTTCTTTTTCTCTGCTGAGCCCTAGCAGCCCTAGGGTTTGGTGATCTTTGCCGTTTTGCGCTGAAAAGCGGTCGTGTCTCCTCCACAAAAACGAGGGGATCTTTGTTGCTTTGCTCGGAAAGCATCCGTTCGTCGTCACGAAAGCACGACAGTTATCTGGTGTTGCGCGGCAATTTCGCGTGCCAACACAATTGGCGACTCTGCTGGGGACGAAGAAAAGGAAGCAAGATACACGATGAACACCGATCCCAAGGACGGAAGCGACATCAATCTGGACAAAGTCATCGCCGTCACGCTCGACGATCTATCCGAAGAACAGCGGCGAGAGCTTGAGCGGGAGCTTGAGAAATAGCAAGCTGAGAGATTGAAGCTGATGTTGACTAGATACAGGAAGACAAGGGACGACGTCATAACAAAGGTAGCCGCGACAGATCCTTCTCCTGCGTTTGACACTCAGGTAAGTAAGCCAACAAAAAAAATTGCTCATTTAGTTGATGTGACCGTAGCTAGCAGGTATGGTTTCGATATGAAAAATACATCACACGCTATCACTCAAGAATTTTCTAGTATGGTCGATGAATTAAAGGAGCGGATTAATAGGGATATTGAAAGTATTCTACATCAGCACGTTCAATCTGTGGTGAAAGATAAAAAGCCGATGTCTTTGAAAAATAGCAGTTTCAATAATTTACCTAGTCATATTCATACGACCGGTGCATCGGCTAATGTAGGCTTACCTACGGTATTCCTAGGTTGGGCACATCAGAAGATCGATATAAAGTCATATAGTTCTAAAAGAATTACGTCAAATGTACAACCTATTACTGCAGTAAACTTTTTTCTATTCGACCTCACTCATCAGGTACAATAGTCCATGTAAGACGTAAGTGTGCATTCTTGCCGGCTCCAGTAAGCCAGCGTGATCGAACGTTGCAAAAGTTGCAATACGCCGGCTCCTTGGAGTCGGCATGGAAAACGATGTTGCCTTCGTTGCTTAGAAGTACGTAACTGTTTGGGCTTTAGCCAACACACCTATCATACAATCACCACGAATTGCTGACAGAAACAACTCAAACCAGAGAGTACATTTAAGACGCGTCGGCCGGTACCTAACACGCTGGATCCACGGTACGCCTCATCCAGGCTAACACACCATACAACGGAAGGGCGACAGCGAGTACGTCGAGCACGACTAGGGATGACGCAGCAATTAACGCGGAGAGAAATGCTGCTCACGCCGACTCCAGGCAGTCGGCAAGAGCGATCGTGTAGTAAAACGAAGAAACCGAACCATGCGAACAAACACAACATTTATTAATCGTGTACCGGCGAGTTCAGCTTGTCTGACTGATGGGATCACACAGAGAGCATCGGCGCGCATGCCTCGGTAAAGAACCAGTGAGAACGCCCACACGTACGACGCGTTAAGACGACACAGGACACTCGAACCGTCGGACGCGTCTCCTAGGTGGGGATTCTCTGACTTAGGCCAGCCTGACTTTGGGGCATTGACAGGTGGGCTCCACGTCTAGTGGTCCCCACCCACCAGTGACTCAAAGTAACAGAAAAGTCAGGGGGACAAAGTCAGAGAATCCGCGCCTACCCACGCCCATGTCTAATAAGTTCCGCTCCCCATCTGCTCTCACAGTCACACACGCGTCTCCAACACCGCTTTCTACCGCACACAAAGTCATACACCCACCACCGACGATAGAGCGGCCAAGAGGAACCGACGAAGCAATGGCAGATCAATCGCAGGACAAGGATACCGTCGCCGCGGTTCTGGCTACTAATGGCCACGCGAGTGCTACTCCGGTCTTCATCACCGTGACGATCAATCCCATCTAGGGACAGACGGAGGAAGACTTGGTCTTGCCCGTAGCACATTTGGAGGAGGAGGATCCCGTCGCAGGTTCTTTTTGCAGAGCTATATACTATTTCTGAGCAAATTATTTTGGTTGGTAAAAGTAGACTCACGCTTACCATTATAATACGAAGTTATGCCTCGCAACTATACTCGGTAAACTGTATGGTGTACTTCAGTGTGAGAGGACCAGAACTCTCCTCTATATAGCATATTTTACCTTATGTTTGTGGACGTACTGTAATAGCAGGTGAATGCGATATGTTGTAAACTAACCTGAATGTTTTATTGCGTTTCCTATTCCAGGTAGCAGCGAGAGCGGTATTGACTCAGTCATGCATTATGATACGGACTCTAACACCACAGGTCCTCAAACGGAGCAAGGTCCGGAGGGTGACGGTTAAATCGTGTAGTAGCTGAATTAACTCTTGATGTTCGTGTACCTACACTAATTTTTTTTCCGTTAGATCTCACGGACTCTGATATGGAATGTAGCAGCCTAGACTCTCAAATGGAGCAAACCCGGTAGTGTGACTGAATATTATGAGCGAGGTAATCTAGGTGTTCTTAAGACCTTAACAGTAAGCCTAAAAGTTTTTTTCCTGAAAGTTATTAGCTGATGTAAGTGGTGTTGTTTCATTTGTTCTGTTCTTTGGTTTAGGTCCTGGATGTCCTGTTTATAGTGGGGGTTATTTCAATTTTGATGGGCTCTGTGACTTTGGTAACCATGTGCGTATGACAAGCACCAATGCATGCCGCCTGCAGTTCATAGTTGGAGGTAAGAGGATGGCCATACCATACTATGTCTGTACCATGGAGAAGGCGTTCGTTCCTCCCCAGAGCAGAATGGTAATAATTTATTGATTTACTTGCTATTGTGGGGGCTGAAAATTTTATTATGTTCTGAACTCTTATTCTTGGTTCCTGTGACAGCATTTTTCAGCTCATTTCACAAACACCTACCTCTGGGAGTTCACTGATCAATCAACTATTCCAATTAAGACGAAGATAGGACGCGTTTGTACCAAAGACACAGTGGAGGTAAAGATAAGTACTGATAATCTGGGTACCGTAATGTCGAATTGGAGCCGTTTTGCGTCTACCACAGAGCTACAAGAAGGGCAGATATGTGTATTCTTATTCAAAGTCAAGAGGGGCTTGCTTGGTATAAGAATGGATGTTTTCTAGGCGACTGTGTTATCAGTTACCTAACCATATAGATCTAGTGACAATATGTTGTACTGCTACCTAAATGTATTGTGTATATATATAGTGCGGTTCGTACCATGCCTTACGTCAGCTTAAGCTTAACGACTGAATAGCTAAACGTTCCACGCTGCCGACTCCACGGTGCCGACTCCACGCGATTTTTTCTTTTTAGTAAGGCTCGATATCTGTAATATTCGTACGTTCACCGGCTCGGTGGCTCTAATAGGATATTGTTTTGTTTCGTGGTCTCGTCAGCTCGGTGGCTTTAATAGAATATTGTTTTATTTCATTGTTTTGCCGGCTCGGGTACTTGGGGGTACACTCGTGTTAACTGAATCTTCATTTCGGAGGTTCTGAAAACTTGATTAGTGGTTTCCCGGTTTATTATTTTGTAACATGCTTCCTGTTTGGTCAGTGTGTGTTTAGTATTTTTATGTTTGGTGCTTGAAGGTGAGATCGTGACAAAAATAGCCGTTGAATGCGCTCCTGACAAACAGGATCATTGATTAGTGCGTTCCCTATAATTAGCGTGTTAAGTTTCGTTATAAGAAATGCTAACTCAGTACCTCGTCATGCGGTGAGATAGGTGGTAAGCCATTTGCCTGTATCGATTTTATGTACTTTACTACTGCTCATCTTATTGAGCATGTTCATTCAAAATAGTAATTAAGCTAGTTGGAGAGCGTTCTCTGCAAAACTAATTGCCGCCCGTCCCCAAAACTATGGCACGCACCCACGAACAGAGACTCCGTTCAGTTACCACGCACGCACCACACGCACAAAGACGCTTCAGTCAGTGCTCACGTCGATCAGTGCACCGATCCAGTTCAAAAGCTCCCAAAAAAACACTGAGTGCCGTGTGAACATAGGATGCAATACACACAGAGACGAATTAACGGGCCGCCTCAATGCAGCGTCATAAACGGGGTCCTTTAGCCGGGTCCTCGGGTCAACTCTTTCTTTTATAGAAGGTCAACTCGTTCCTGAGTATGTGGATGGCCGATAATTCGGCAGGACAGCCTTTCGGGCGATTTGAGCTTTTTGCCGGTTGGATATGAGGCTCTCCAGCCTTTAGCTCCGACCGAATATGCCGGCTTGAGGGAGCCGGACCGAACAATGGTTTGTCTCGGGAAATGAGATAACATTATGATTTACGTTGCACTGGGCTGGTAGGTAGAACGATTTCGGGCCCGATTTGTCTTGTCCTAGCAGGCGTCTCGCCATTGGTGGCGACTTCGAGTCCGCACGTACAGATAATAACAGAGGCGCCGTCTTAACACGTACTATGCGGTATTAATGTGGCCACTGTACTTGCAACCTGTCAGCCGCCTTCTCAACTACTGGCTTAATCTATCGATCTTGACGTCATCCCCTCCGTATTGAATCATTGTCGGCATTACTGTACTGCAGTGGGGGACCCGAGCTGTGTTTCGTACAAAAAGGTGATGCTCCTGCATTGTCAGCTTGCGGATGAGGAGACCAGGAGAGCAATGTCAAGAGCATACAGGTTGGAGACCCGAGCTCCCAAATCTGAGCCTGGAAACCCAAATTCGCATCCTGCAGGCTCGTCTTGATGCCAGGAAATCCTACTCCTACAAGCTCGTCTCGGTCTATCTTCAGGGTGAAAGCCCAAGTTCTGGCCTTAATTGGTTGTGCCTGGCACTGTTCTTCTTGAAGGCGTTGCTTTTGAAGAATTGGACATCAGGTGTTGTTTTGGTGGTGGTTGTGCGGCTGCTGCAAGGACTGTAACTCTGTAGCGGGACTTTTCTTTTTATTTCTTCTTCTTATTGTCTTTCGGCTGTGTGCATCCGTAGTAGCTTTGGTTATTGCGTTGTTGCAGAGGCTGGGTGTAATTTGTATCTCCGCGATATTAATATACACTCTTTATCTAAAAAAAACAATCTCGTCTCGATGGCAGAGAAGAAGAAGATAAGATGTAGCTGTCTAAATAATGTGTTGGTACTATGAGTTTGCATTGGTAGTATCAATAGCTGCAGAATCTGTTGGTAGTAAGAACAAGATGAGATGTAGCTTATTGAAAAATGTGTTGGTAATTTGAGTTTGTGTTGCTATTAGACAGTACGGAAGAAAGGAGAAGCATTCCCGCTATAACCCGTGTTCAACTCTTGCTTATGGATATAAAAAGCACGAAAGAAACCAAACAGCAAGAATACAAAACAAAAATAGCAACAGAAAAATCTCCAAAAAAAATCGACGAAGGATGGGACTTGCACGGAAGAAAAAGATGTCAGTTAATTAAGCCGGACCGATAAAGCCGGCAGGCCGGTTGTAGACAAGATGTCTTCCTACATTATATCGATCTTCTGATGTGCCCTACGTAGGAACATCGTAGGTAAGCCGGCCAGTGAAGTCGCGTAAGTGAGCCGGCAGATACACGTCTTCAATGTACTCTCTGGTTCGAGTCATTTCTGTCAGCGATTCTGGAGATTGTACGATAGATGTGTTGGCCGAATCTCAAACAGTAACGTGCTTCTAAGGAACGAAGGCAACATCGTTTTCCATGCCGACTCCAGGGAGCCGGCGTATCGCAACTTTTGCACCGTTCGATCACGCCGGCTCACTGGAGCGGCAAGAATGCACGATTACGTCTTACATGGACTATTGTACCTCTGATGAGTGAGGTGGAATAGAAAATGATTACTAGTAATAGGTTTTGTACATTTAACGTAATTCTATTAGACCTATTATGTATTTATTCGATCTTCTGATGTGCTCTACCTAGGAATACCGTAGGTAAGCCGGCCAGTGAAGTCGCGTAAGTGAGAGGCAGATATAATTCATCGGTACCACCACCGATCAGCAGAGCTTCCATCTTAATGTGAGCAGTGTTCATTGACGCGATGCTCGCTTCCCGCCTAACGGCGACTTATGGTATGTTTATTTTGAATGTTGTTGTTATTTTGAACAGTTGATAATATTAAGACGACATTTTCGATTTCGTGTTGATGCCCTCCGGCTTCACAGATGGAATCGCAACGAACTTCGCTACCCGTGTGTTCGATCCGTGTTCCTTTGTTGTTCTTTGCTTTTGCAGTGTAGTCCTGTGGTCGTTTGTTTCTTTTTTTAGTCTTTACTTCCCTTAAATTTTAGGTGGCGTTATCTTTTTGATGCTTTCGTATTATATTTTTGTTCCGTTCGCAGTTTATTTTGCTATTATTTTTGTGTATGCAGGTGTTATTTTATATCGTCTTCGTTCTTGCACTTGAAGTAATTAGTTGTCTCTGACCAGCCTCGCCGCTCAGGTGAAGCATCTTCTTAGGACCAAAGTGAGTCGGGAACATCTTGAGACAGATTGAAGCAGAGACAATTCGGTGTTCAAACATCCTCTCTAACCCGGCGCATCGCTTCTCTCCCGTGAGACCGAACCCGCATTAGTTATAGGCACGCAAGGACTATGGAGATGGATCTTTCACGGGTAATAAAGAAAATTAAACGCGGGGTAAAGCGTTTGATTAAATTAATCCGTGAATGCCTTAAGACAGGCAAACCAATCCTCACAGTCGGCGCAAGGAAACGATGTTACTTCATTAAGTCGGCACCGATTAAGTCGGCACGGCAGGTTGTAGTGAAGACGTCATAGTGATGGGAATGCGCTATTAAGGCGACCACCGTACCTACGGGGACATGAATCTGTTTACGCATGACATTGTTTAGAGTTGTTCTATTTTGAGGATGTCAGTTCATTAAGCCAGAAGCCTGACCAATTAAGTCGACACGGACGATTGTAGCGAAGAAGATGATGTAAGCAGACTATAAGCCGATACCAACTAAAGATACTCATCCACGATAATTATCCTAGTCCATCCATTACTGCAAAATGACCTGGAAAGCCACAGGAACACGGGTCGACGTAGACGAACACGTCCACAGTAAACGTACGCGGCAAACAACGGCGAAAACCCCACCGTACACCCCGAGACACTACAGAAACAAACAGATATAAAGACGTCACCGAAAAAAAATTAGGGAACGATCACACGGAAAATAAAACACGACAGCAAACGGAACGTAATTAAATATAACGGCATAGAAACAGTTACCTCACACGGGAAAAGACTCGCAGCAAGACGGACACGATCTGAAACGAAACAGAAAGAAATCCCAATACTTACAGAAAGAAAGGCGAGATCACGCCGGATCCTGGAGTCGGCATGAACAGCTATCACAAACACGGTCGAAGCCACGGGCAAAAAACAAAATGAATGACAAGTCAAGGAACACCGGATTAAAAGGCATTAGCAAACACAGAGTAGCATTTAAATATAAACAGAGCGGTTCCTGAATGTGGACCGCAACAACAAAGCTAGTTTCACCAAGTCGGAGGTACCCGAGCCAATCTAACGTGGATCATATGGAAAGCATGATGCACAATAAAAAGGAAAAATACATGATAAGAACAAACTCGTAAGAACGTCATGAACCATCAAAAAATATCTAAAAGGGGAAGTACCATAGCTGGCAAGAGATAAAGAAAGTCCAATGAAGCAAGCCGGCGAGCACCGAGCCGGCACAACAATAACCCGGAGCGAAAAAATAAACAGCAAACATCGCTGCTTAAACGATCCCCAATAAGACGACAACCTGCAAGCGAAGAAACAAAAAAAGACCATTAAAAATCATGAAAAATACGAAAGGAACCAAACAGAAGTGCAAGAGACATGCTACGATAAGTAAGAACAAAACAAAATAAATTAAGAGAACACGCGGAAAATAATCCTGTAACAAACAAAAAAGACAACTAATAGGTTAAGCCACACAGAATCAGTTCCCTAGAAAAGGCCAACGAAAAGACACGATCGAAGCAAGATCCTGGCAAACCGATGGTGCTAACGCAAACGTAAAAAGCAAACACCGTCAAACAAAGGAAAGGCCATCACACGAAAGCCCAAAGGGGAGCCGGCAGCACCCACCGAGCAGGATAACTCACCACATAAAAGACAGAAACCCAAAGCCAAACTGGAAACAAAAAACATCCGCGTCTTAGATAATCCCGAGCAAGACAACAACCTACACGTAAAAAAGGAAAAAGAGGTCAGAAGACAAGCATGAAAAGCACAAAAGGAACCGAACAGCGAGAATATAAAACGAATATAGAAAGAGAACAATCTGCAAAAAGCAAAATAAATTGTTTGGAAACAACGAACAAACAGCCATGGAAATCTGAAAACACAGACCGGGCAACAAACGAATCAATCAAACCATTAAATTAGCCACATAAACAACACGTTCCTCATGTTTGAAAAACAACCGGAGCCGGCGAAGAGGCACCAAGACCCGGCAGGTTTTACACCGCAATCCGCAGCAATAAACCGCCGACCTGCGAAAAAACAGAGTAACAAACATGAAAGAGATGTAAGAAACCCAGAAAACAAAGAAGAACAAACCGAAAAAGCAACAAATCCGAAAGAAAACAAATCCAGCGCATGGTCAGCAACATAAACAAATAATGGACAACAGAGAGTAAACACGGTAACAAAAAAAGACAAACAACAGCTCAGGTCACACAGGATAAGCTGCTTGGAAAAGCCCAACAAACAAACACGATCAAAACAACATCCTGGCAAACCGATAGTGTAAACGCAAGCATACAGAAAAGAAGTACCATCATAGGAAAGTCCAACGGGAAGCCGGCAGAAAACACAAACTAGATAACCCATCACAGAAATGACGGAATAATCCCGAGTAAACAATGACCTGCAAGGAAAAAAGGCAAAAGAGGTGACAAAACAAATATAAAGAGCACAAGAAACCAAACAGCAAGAACATAAAGGAAAATAGCAATTGGTCGATTAGAAAATAAAACATAAAACGTGTGGAAACATCGAACAAACAGACATGGAAATATAAAAAAACGAACCGGGCAACGAAAGATTAAAACATACCATTAAATTAGCCACACAAACAAACGTCCATACTTGAACAACAACCAGCACCGCCGAAAAGTAAGCAAGATCCCACACATCCGGCACCACAACCCGAAGTACAAAACCGGCAAGCTGCAAAAAAACAGAGCAACAACACGAAAGAAAGATGAGAAACCCAGAAAAGAAAGATGAACAATCCGCATAGGCAAACAACAACGAACGAACACGGATCCAGCACACGGTCAAGAACATAAACAGAGAACGACCAAAAACTGAGAGTAAAACACAGCAAGAAAAGTAGAAAACCCAACCTGATCTCAACGGGAACAAACTTGACCGAAGAACAGCAAACGAATTCATGGAGACACGGCAGATCTCGAGAAAAGCACGGCGGAGCAAGACAACGAGGAAGAAGAAAAGGGGGAAATGACAGATGCTGTATCCATCCAATCCAGAACGCAACCTATATACCACCCCCCCAGCACAGTGTGCGCGGCAATCCCATTAAGTCGGTAACCACTCGGAACCAATGACGAAACGCCAGCTAGGACAGGGGAAAACGGGCCCGAATTCGTTCTGACCACCAGCACAGTGCACGTACCCGCCGACGAATGGAGGAACGCCAGCTGGGACGGTGAATCGGGCCCAAATTTCACATGACATCACGAATAGTGCAACGTACCCAAAACCACGAAATACCAAACGTGCCCCAACATACGTAGAAAATACGCAACGGCAACCCACGCACGGGAGAGATCGGCGACACAAACGTGCAGGCCAACCGACATGTGGACCACGGGAGGAGACGGCCCCATCGTAGCGAGAGAAAGGGGGAAGGAACACGTACGAAGATCGGTATCGCAGAGGGCACGCAGTGCATCTACTAAAAGCCTAGAACGATAAATGAAGAAAATCAGCCAATGGGAGGAACGCATGCGAATCTGGCCCCTCCGCCACACCGATTAAACGCAGCGTGAGGCCGACAGGCGGGCCCTGGGCTCCAGGGTGCATCGGGAGAGGGCATCAGCGAGAGTGGGTGCACGAAGGTTGGTACGGTTAGCGGCTTTGCGAATCCCTATTCATGCCGACTCCAAGAACACCAGGGATCGGACGGTGCGGAGGTGTGGAGCGGAAAAGATCGGACGGCCAGAAAGCTCAAATCGCTGTGGTGCGCTCAATGGGTCTCACCGTTTATATCTTTAGATAACATGTTGGGTAAACAAATTACAGCTGGGCAATTAACAAATGGTGGGGGCATGACAATGCTATCATGAAAAATATAGTTCAGTGTAATATTTAATTGGCCAATACGTCAAAATACATAACCGCTTGCTAGCCGCATCTATGACTAATAATCCACCCCGGGATCGCTATCCAGTGTCACCCGAAAGTATTAAGTTGCAAGCAACAGATTATCGCAATAAGCAAAGTGCGTAAAGTAAGCAGTAGATACGCCTTAGTAGTAAACACCGTTGTTTTATCCCTAGTAGCAACAACACAACATTGTCTTAATCGTTTCCGTCAACGCGAGCTAAGACATATGAAAGCATGAACCTACTATCTAGAATAAATACTCCCTCTTGGAGATGCAAACAACTACTTGGCCAAAGTAACCACAAGCACCGGAGAGCATGCAAGATCATAAATAAAACATAACATAGATAACTGAACAATGATGATCATAATTCCACAATTCATTGAATCCCATCAAACACAACATGTAGCATTACATAAAGATGATCTTGATCATGTTAGGCCGCTCATAAGATCTAAACATGGAGGCATAAAGTGGAGAGACTACCAACTAGCTACTGCCATGGACCCGTAGTCCAAAGATGAACTACTCACGCATCACTCCGGAGGCGGGCATGATGATGTAGAAGCCTTCCGGTGATGATCTCCCTCCGGCAGAGTGCCGGGAAGAGCTCCCAACCCTCCCGAACTAGGGTTTATGACGACGACGGCGACGGAACTTTTCGTAGAAATGTGTTCGGGTGTCTAGAGTTTTCCCGTGAAGAGGTATTTATGGACGAAAGGGGGACGCGACACGGTGGCCAACGCGGTCAGACGCCACCCCAGCGCGCTTGCCTGTGGGGCCGCGCCCTGGGGGCGTCTGGGCCCCCTAGGTCACCTCCTCGGCTGCCATTCGGACTCCGTCTTCGTTTCAGCGTAAAATAAATCCCCGTAAATTGGCGTCCAATTCCGAGAATATTTCCTTAAGAGTTTTTCTGAAACAAAAAGGCAGCAGAAAACAGGAACTGTTACTATAGCATCTTGTTAATAGGTTAGTCCCAGAAAATGCATACAAGATGTTATATAAGTGTAAATAAAACATGTGACATTGGTATAAAACAAGCATGGAACATAAAAAATTATAGATAAATTTTAGACGTATCACCGACCGTCGTTCGGCCATGAGGACGCTGGTGAGAGCACCAGCACCGCCATAGGCCACCAGCACCACGAGTGAGCCGCCTTCGCTGCCAGATCTGGGACCACCTAGCCCAGATCTAGGCCTGCCGCGTGCGCAGCCAACCTCACCGTGGAGCTTCCCCGCTCATGGTGCCGAGAAGATGCATTACTGCAGCCGCTGAGGCTGCAACAACGACGCCATTGAAGACTATCGTCGCCACGACACCATGCCTACCACACCGCGGCAAACACCCCCAAGACCTAGATTTTCATGAGCAGAAGCCCTTCCCGCTGTCATCGGCCATGAGGGCTAAGTCCGGCGGCGTCCTCCAACAGCAACGGGAAGAGGGGAGGAAGGAGAGGCGCGGCGAGGGTTAGAGTTCGAGACGCCACCCATGTCGCCCTCGTGAGAGCGACACGACGACCGAATAGTTTCTTCAGACAACTAGTACCTCCCCGATCAAATTCTTAACGTCCGTTGGGCATCTTCAGTTGTCTATCTTCTTAATTTTATCATGCTTAATTAATAAATGGGTCCGACTACTCCCTAGCCAAGTGGAATTCCTTTACGTTACAGTCAAGAAACACACAATATTCAGTGACACAAAAAAATTAGCCACGTAGAAATGCACAGTTTTAGTCAACCAAAAAATGCAAAAAAGCATATTCATTCAAAAACAATTTGCACATTAAAAACATAAGTTTTATATTTAGAAAATGGGCAACTAATCTATCTTGACATGCAAGTCATCCACATCACCGATTATTCTAGTCAATCAATTATCCATGTCATTCCGACTAACATTTATTAATGATTACATATATTTACATGCAACATATCCACATCATTAATTGTTTTAAGCCATACAATTGTCCATGTCATCTTTTCTTGAACTCATCATACCTCTTCATAATAAAATTTACATCTTATACCAAAAAAGGATAGTACTATATTTGGGGGTGGATGTTTTCAAATACACAACAATTTCTCGTCAATTAAATCTAGCCTCACAACTACAGTTGAATCTCTCATACTTTTGTCAACAAGTTCATATTTCATGTGTCTTATAAAAAAAATTTACACGTTAAAATTTCTAAAGAGATTCCCGCTGCAACGCGCGGGGTATTCTACTAGCATATAGTTAAAGTGCACCCATCATAAAAAAAAAACAAGTAAATTTTCAAGATGTACTTTATAGTAGTGTAATTTTTTTTCCTGGGTCAAGTATCACGTTGCTCATTACAAAGCATTAGTTGCCAGAGAGGCGTTTTGGCTACCGGGTGCATATGCTCCCTATTATATGTTTCAAAATTAAAAAATATAAAATTCTTCGAAAAAATCTGAAAAATGGACAGAAACATATACAACTGTTCAACATTTGTCAAAAATTTCGGAAGGAAATAACACATGTGTGGTCTATGCAAAAAAGACAAAATCTGTGCTTTGAAAAATGTATATTTAAATCTCATTTTGGTCATAGATTTTGTCTTTTTCGCTCAGAACACAGAAAGTGTCATTTCCTTCCGAAATTTTGCACGAATGTTGCAAACTTGTATATTTTTATGCCCAATTGTTTTCAGATTTTTTCAAAGTGTTTTCATATTTTTTTTAATTTGGAAAAATAATAGGAGCATATGCACCCGGGAGCCAAAGTGAATTTCTGATTAGTGCATCCTATAAAAATGTGCAACTGACATAGAATTTTGCAATTCGATTGCAAAGTGCAAACTATAGAAATTGTTAGTTTAATGAAAATAAAGACCAATAATCAAATGGTCTAAAGTAATTCGGTTCATAAAATGTATAGGCAAACTGTTTTCCTCTGCTAAAAAAGAACTTTGAAGCTCTTCTTGAACCACCATACTAGTGTAAGAATAACAATCACTACTGGAAAAATACTCTTCGCCGGGTGGTCAACAAACTCGGCGAAGGCCGGAATCCCCTCGGCGAAGGCTTCGCCGAGGGGCACTCGTGACACACACTCGGCAAAATTTGCCTCGGCGAAGAAGCTTTGCCGAGTGCTTTTTGTCGGGGGACTCGGCAAAGGCTTCGTCGAGTGCCTTTTCACCCCACCCGGCGAAGAAAAGGCAATCGGGCCCGTCCCTTGTCAGATGTGTGTCAGGCATGTGTCAGGCCATCGCCGAGTCCGCGCCTGTGACACTCGGCGAAGCTCGAGCACACAGATGTACGCCACGTGTCCACAAAGCCAGGGCTCAGCAAAGTTCTTCGCCGAGTGTTCATCTTCGCCGAGTGCCATCCGCGCAGTTCGCCGGGCTGCTCCTTCGCCGAGTACCAGGCTTCGCCGAGAGGTCGCTTCGCCGGGTGGTTTCTTCGCGAGTGCCAACACGCCTCTTCGCCGAGTGGCACATTTCGCCGAGTGCCCCCTGGTCACCTGGGTCTCAGCGAACGTCGTGCCAAATGGTCACCTGGGAAGTCATTTCGCCGAGTACCACACTCGGCAAAGTCTCTCATCTTGGCGAAGCAAGTTCCCAGGTGACCATTTGGCACCTAGAGCACCTCTTCGCCGAGAGCCAGACTCGGCAAAGCCTCTTCGCCGAGTGCCACACTCGGCAAAGATGCCCAAACTTCACAGGTTTGTTCTGTTTTATTTCATTCCCTGCACAGAAACATATATATAGTTGCATATACCCATGAACTTCAGTAGCAGACTCAGAAAACACATATATGGCAAACAAGTGCACAAATATAAGTTTGGTAGCACATCACACATCATTTTACAAAAGTTTTGGCCACATCAACAAAACAACAATATCCAAAGTTCACAAGCCATCATAGTTTGGTTTCAAGATCTGAAATGACAAAGGCTTCCAGAACGAAGGCGTCGTCGATGCAATCCTAGAGTCCTACAAGTTGTGAGAAGAATGAGTTTTAGTTTGCAAGTTCTAACACATGCATAAGTTAACAAAGAACAAGAATGAGAACTAACCTAGAGTCACTCGGGAGTTGGAGGTCGGTGGCGCCGACGATGGGCTTGCTGCTCCGTCCCCACCATTCTCTCCGTCTCCACCATTCCCTCCTTCTTCACCATCCGCGGGAGTGTGGGATCCAGCGATCGATTGTCCTATGAAGATTCGCATTAAACGAGTAAGCAAAAAAAGATGAATTCTTGCCTAGCTAGTTTCAAGACAACTTACCAAGAGGAGGGGGGCTAGTGGAGGAAGAGGAGGTAAAGGAGGAAGCGGGATCGCGGGCAACCTCTGCATACCGAAGACGAGTTTTAGTTTGCAAAGTTCAAGCACATGCCTTAGTTGAAAGAAAAAGTTGAAGCACTTACCGCCATAAGGGCCTGGAGGCATGCCTGTTAGCTTGACATATGCCCTTGCATTTGCACCACCTTCTCTTCTGTTGCCTGCGCCCTCTCTTCTGTTGCCTGCGCCCTCGCCGTAGCCTCCGCCGCTAAAGTTCGGCCTACGGGATTGCAACCATGTAAGAAGTGGTCATCGCAATGCAAACATGTAGTATAGTGGAAAAGATGGTTCAAAAATGACATACATACCTCCATTGCAGCAAAGGCTCCAAGTCCGACCCTTGGGCGGCGCTCGATCTCGGGCGCTGAGCTCGTACGGCAAGCACACATCTCAGCAAGTGATGGAACGGCCGAAGACTCGAAGGAAAAACCGCCAATATAAGGCGGCCATTCAGCCGACCTTGTCCCGCGTACATAGCAACCTTGGGGTCGAAAGGAGCGGTCAAAGGATCGGACGTCTCACCGTGGATCTCCTTGAACTTGGAGAAGTAGTTCTCCTTCTGTTTCCCCGCGGTGGTGGTGATCCACTGGTCTTTCAAGGGTTTACCCGGTTCTGGTTCCTTTGGCCTCCGGGTCTCAATGAATGCTTGCATCTTAGTCATTTTCCATCCCTCCTTTGCCTCCCAATTAATTGACATCAAAAGGAAACATACAATTGAGGTCAAAAGGAAAAATAAAAAGAATAGCACATAAATAAAAACTTGTATGGAAAGAACAAAATAATTTATTACCTTGTGTGCAATAACGCTGTCGAGTGTGAGGGGGCCTTGACGGTGGACTCCGTGCTCGCCTACCATCTTCCACCGGTCCGATGCTTCCTCGTGGTGCACCTTGAACGCATCCGCCACCCACTTGTCTACAATCTTCTTGTAGCAAGGCTTCTGGGCGGCGAGCCACCCAGGAATCACCTATTTAACACAAGAAAGATCCATATGACTTGAACTATTGATCAGTCATGTGGAGAATAATAGGAAAATATATGTGGCTACCTTCATGTACTAGGCTCTCGACAGGTGTATGGGCCTGGCCATCTTTTTGGTGATCACCCTATTCATCTGCTCTACATAGAACTGGACAACACAGCTAACACGCGC
>CAMZMU010000045.1:5933684-5993309 GCA_947311845.1 Poa pratensis
CACGGAGATCTGCACTCCTCATCAGTATCGAGCCCAAGGACGCAATTTCATCGATGGAAAAACTGCAAGTACTCCCTGGTCCAGAAGCTGGGCCGCATGAAGAGGGACACCGGGTTAAGCCTGTTACTATGGCAGAGTTGATGGATGCGTGCAACAGACACGCAGCCACGGACAAGACCCAGGATGATAGTGAGGAAGAAAAAGGGAAAGGTACTGCGAATAATGGAGGAAAACAACAATGGCCCGGGAAACAATAACAACAACAATCAGAATCAGCACAAGCGTGGGCATCAGGAGGAAACTCAGAGCTAGTGGCAAACGCAAATGCCGGGTTTCAGAGGCAAAGGATGGACGGAAATTATCAGGAAAACAGGTTATCAGGAAAACAGAGGTTATCAGGGAACAATGGGAATTACAGTGGTGGAAATAGTTATCAAGGATCACGTCCAATGAGCACTGAAGAGGCCTTCAGGATGCCGTGTCCTCGTCATAGCAAGAACGGCAGACCCGCCAATCATTCATTGGCCCAGTGTGTAGATCTGAACAGGTGGAAAAACAATGAAGTTCAGAGAGCTTTGCAAGGAGCAAACAGGGTGGAGGACCCGGCCCGAGTGCTAACCCGGCTGCGGGCCTTAACTGGAGCAAATGCGGTACACTGGCAACAGGACCCGGCCAAAATACAGGTAACCAGGGTGGATTCTCAAACCAGCCAAGGCAACTTGGCCAATATCATATATATACTAGTGGCACGACCAAGAGAGAGAGAAAGATAGTCAAAAGGGCAGTTAACTCAGTGGCTGCAGGGGTACCAAGGTATTTAAGATGGTCAGAGCATACTATTACGTGGAGTAGAGCAGATCACCCGGTGTGGTGGAACACCGGGTCTGCTTGCTTTAGTTGTGGCTCCTCAGTTCATGGCTTTGAGCTAAAGAAGGTTTTGATGGATGGTGGTAGTAGCATTAATATCTTGTATTGGGAGACATTTGTACGCATGGGTCTGAAGGAATCACAGTTACAGAAAACGTCAACATGTTTCATGGTATAGTTCCTGGGAAGTCAGCTACACCAGAGGGAAAAATTTCATTAGAGGTTGCTTTTGGCGAGTCTATCCATAACTTTAGGTCAGAGTGGCTCACTTTTGAGGTGGTGAAATTTCCAAGTCCTTATCATGCGTTGTTGGAAGGCCGGCTTATGCCAAGTTCATGGCAAGGCCGTGTTATGTGTACTTGCAGTTGAAGATACCGGGTCCCAAGGGGATCATCACAGTTCATGGTAACAGAGAAATTGCAGCAGAATGTGACGAGGGAGATGCAGCCCTGGCAGAGCAAACTTGTGCTAGAGAGGAGTTGAAAGCTTACAGGTCTAATCTTGACCCGCAGGACAACAAGGCACTCAAAAAACCAACAACAGAAGATGACAGGGCAAAGTTTAAAGCAGCAAAAGATACCAAGATGGTGGATTTTGTGCCTGGGGATTCCTCCAAGCAGTTCGCCATAGGGACCAGCCTAACTGATAAATAGGAAAGCGCGCTCATCGAGTTCATCCGTGAGAATCGGGATGTTTTTGCATGGACACCTAGTGACATGCCAGGCATTCCGACTGAACTCGCTGAGCACCGTTTACATGTTGATCCAAAGGCAAGGCCGGTAAAACAAGGTTTGAGAAAAATGAATGCAGAGAGAAGAAAAGCTATAGGAGAGGAGATAGCCCGGTTATTGGAAGCCGGCTTTATCATGGAGGTTTTCACCCAGAGTGGTTGGCTAACCCGGTTTTGGTTCTGAAGAAAAATAATGAGTGGAGGATGTGCATTGATTTTACAAGTCTCAACAAGCATTGTCCAAAGGACCCGTTTGCACTGCCGCGCATCGATCAAATTGTTGACGCAGTTGCAGGCAGCGAGCTCTTGTGTTTTCTGGACGCATATTCAGGTTATCATCAGATCAAGCTTAATAGGCAGGATTGGGAAAAGACATCGTTCATCACCCCCTTTGGTGCTTTTTGTTACAAGACCATGACTTTTGGGTTGAAGAACGCAGGAGCAACTTATCAGAGGTGTATTCAAAACTGTTTTCATGATCAGATTGGACGCAATGTGCATGCTTATGTGGATGATGTGGTGATCAAGTCAGAAAAAGCCGGGTCATTTATTAGTGACCTTACAGAAACATTCAAAAATTTGAGGAAGTACAAGATGAAGCTCAATCCTACAAAGTGCGTGTTTGGAGTTCCAGCGGGAAAGTTGCTTGGTTTCATTGTGTCAGAGCGTGGAATTGAGGCAAACCCGGAAAAAATCAGAGCCATCCAAAGTTTGAAAAAACCAGAGGAATTGGCAGATGTTCAGAAGTTGACAGGCTGTGTGGCTGCGCTAAGCCGGTTTATATCCCGGCTCGGAGAAAAAGCAATCCTTTGTATAAGTTACTGAAGAAAACAGACAACTTTGTGTGGAATCAGGAAGCAGATGAGGCATTTGAAGCTCTGAAGAAACAGTTATCAGAAGCGCCAGTTCTGGCGGCCCCGGGTCCCAAGGAACCCATGTTGTTATACGTCGCTGCCGGGCCTCAGGCTGTGAGTGCTGTGGTGGTGGTCGAGCGTAAGGAGGAAGGCAAGGAAAACCCGGTTCAGAGGCCGGTCTATTATGTTAGTGAGGTGTTATCAGAAGCAAAGCAGCGCTATCCGCACTGGCAGAAACTAGTGTTTGGTGTTTTCATGGCAAGTAGAAAGTTGAAACCATATTTTCAGGAGCATCCAATCACAGTGGTGAGTTCAATACCCTTAGCAGATATCATCAGAAATTCAGAAGCTACAGGAAGAATTGCCAAGTGGGCAATAGAGATGGGGCCTTACCACATTGACTATGTGCCTCGCACAGCTATCAAATCTCAAGCATTGGCTGATTTTCTTAATGATTGGACACAGTTGAGTGCACCACCCCTTACCCGGGTCTCAAGCCTTGGGTCATGCACTTTGACGGGTCTAAGCAAGCACAAGGTTCAGGAGCTGGAGTTGTGTTAACTTCTCCCAAGGGTGATAAGTTGAGCTATGTTTTGCAGATTCACTTTGATTGTTCTAACAATGTGGCAGAATATGAGGCCTTGTTGCATGGTTTGCGTATGGCAAAGGAGATGAGCATCAAGCATATCAATTGCTATGGGGATTCAGATCTTGTGGCACAGCAAGTTTCAGGAACATGGGATAGAAAAGATGCGACAATGGCGGCTTACAGAAGAGAGGTGGACAGGGTAGCCGGGTTTTTCTCAGGCTATCAGGTGGATCATATTGATCGCAGGAAAAATGATGCTGCAGATGCTTTGTCAAGACTCGGCTCACGCAGAGAGCCGGTTCCACCTAATGTTTTCTTGGACGAGCTATGGACTCCATCAGTCAAGCCCAGGACGTGGAAGAACTGCGGGTCAGGAAGACCCGGATTCGCAGTTAGTAGCAGCAACTCATGAAATTCCAGAGTGGACAGAACCTTACTTGGCGTATCTTTTGCGTGGAGAGCTGCCAGAGCAGGAAGTTATATCCCGGCAAATTGTGCGCCGGGCTAAGGCTTACGTGGTTATTGATGGCGAGTTATATAAGAGAAGTGTTTCTGGAGTTTCAGAGATGTGTGTCTGGAAAGGAAGGCCGGCAAATTCTGAAGAGATTCATGAGGGAGATTGTGGTCATCATGCTTCAACAAGGTCTTTAGTAGCAAAAGCTTTCAGACACGGTTTCTTTTGGCTCACAGCCCAGGCAGATGCAGAGCGCCTGGTAAGCAGATGTGATGGTTGCCAGAGATACGCAAGGCAAATTCATGTGCCGGCTCAGGAGTTGCGAACAATACCTTTGACTTGGCCCTTTGCAGTTTGGGGGCTTGATATGGTGGGTCCTTTTAGCATGTCTCCTTGCAAGAAAACCCACCTCTTGGTTGCCATTGACAAGTTTACAAGTGGGTTGAGGTGATGCCTGTTACAAATTGTGAAGCAGCTACAGCAGTCAAGTTTTTGAAGCAGATCATACACAGGTTTGGGTATCCTCATAGTATCATCACAGACAATGGCACTAACATGTCCCTTGGTGAGATGGCAAAGTTCTGTGGAAACCAGGGTATACGTTTAGACGTTGCTTCAGTTGCTCATCCGCAGGCCAATGGACAAGTAGAACGAGCAAATCAGGAGTTGCTTCGAGGTTTGAAACCACGTCTCCGGGTCCCGTGTATCAGAGCCGCCGGAGCGTGGGTTGAGGAGTTGCCATCAGTAGTTTGGGGAATCAACACAACACCAAACAGATCCACCAAGATGACCCCTTTCTTTATGGTGTATGGGGCAGAGGCAGTTTTGCCAAGTGATATAATTCATGACTCGCCTCGCGTGGCGGCTTACGTTGAAACAGAAAACGAGCAGACCCGGCAGGATTCTGTGGACCTGCTAGAGGAGAACAGAGAACAAGCATTGGAGAGATCAGCAGTATATCAGCAAGATTTGAGGCGGTATCATAGTCGCCGGGTTAAAACTCGCACTTTCCAGGAGGGAGATTTAGTGCTGCGATGGACGCAATCCAAGGAAGGGATGCACAAGTTATCTCCTCCTTGGGAAGGGCCTTCATCATAAGCAAGAAATTGAACAATGGTTCATATTATTTGGTGGATGCTAGAGAAAAGTCCGAGTCTGTAAATGACACAGCGCACTCTACCTTTTCATTAGAAGAGCGTGAGCGGCCATGGAACATTGCCCAGCTGCGCCCATACTATACTTAGCATGAGAAAGAGATATGAGATGTAATACACGATGTAACAGGCAGCAGGTTTCAGACGCGCTCTTTTCCTTACCAGGGTACCTAAGGGGGCTGGAAGGTTTTTAATGAGGCGGCTTGCTGACCTAACCTTTTCTATCAATAAAGTAAAGGTTGAACAGAAATTTGTCTTGTTTCAGTCTCAGTTTATATTGGCAAGCCATTATTTTTTTTAATGTATGCCATAGCAGTTTTTTGTTCAGCTTGGTCTTGGGGGCTGGTCATTGAGGTGGCAAAGTTTTTCCCAAGACCCGGCTCATACGATTATCCGGGTCTCGAAATTTTTGTGACCCGGTAAGAGCAGTTTTTAGCTTTAGTATTTTGGATTCAGTAGCATGCATGTTTAGTTTAATCAGTTGTTTATGTTTTTGTTAGAACAAGTGTTATAGTTGTTTTTATCTTTGAGGACGCCCAGAGAGCGTGTCCCACCAGTATGTGGATCAATGGGGTAATGTTGCATAGTTAAGCCATTACTTTATAAACATTGATCCAGGTCTTGGGGGCTCTTACTTGAATAGTTTGCAGCTGCAATCCCAAGACCCGGCTTTTATGCCACTAGTTTATTCTTGGTTATCTTGCTGTTGAGCTGATGTGACTCGCAATTATATGGCCTGATTGCTCACCTGGAAATTCAATCAACCATGAGGCCCGTTGGGACTTGGTTCGACCCTGTTTTTCTCAGCGAAGTTGCGACAGGGTATCCATGCGAAAGCCGGCTCACAGTTAAAGAAATCAAAAGGGTCATCAAAACCACAGAGAGGTATCATCAAACAAAAGTTTCAAGTAATAAAAGCAAAGTTTCAAAGGTGTACTACTACACCACTGCAAGCAAGAGATAGTAGCGCTAAGTTATTACAATAACTGCCCGAAGGGCCGAATGAAATTGTTTTTTGCAGAGATGAAAGCATCTGCATAAGTTTTTCAAGCCTCGGCTTCAGGAGCCGGGTCACGGGGAGGCGAGCTGGATGGTTGTTCCTCGGTGGTTTTCGCCGGGTCATCTTCCTCGGCGGCCGCCGGGTTAGCTTCTGTCTCCTTGGTCTCCTTGGCCTTGATCTTGCGCGGGTGACTTGTTGAAGTGATTGGAAGTAGTTTTCATCATCTTCTTCAACCGTGGCCCGTGATGGAGGAGGAATAATTGGCGTAGAAGAGCTGGGTGCAGTGGAGGTACCGGGAGCAGTCTTTGCTGGATCAATGGAATCCTTGTAGCTTTGCAGGAGATCGATGCGTTGTGGCTCGTCATCCATGATCTCTTCATCGTTTTCGGTGTATCCAAACTGCAACGTGGTGAGCTTCATTTTGCTGGCAATCACAGTGGCAACGTGCCGGGTTTGCTTCACAACCCGGGAGTAGCACTTCTTGTCAAATTCCTTGCCATCAGTGTTGAATTGGGGAAAACCATTCTTCAGGGGAGCCGGGTTTAGCTGGGGATGGTAGGCCTTTGCCAAAGCAAGACCTCGCATCACCCCGGCCCGCATGCAGATCTCTTGAGCAAATGTATCCATTGTGGCATTGTTGACAGATGCCCAAGGACTTCAGTATACGCGCTTGGCGGGTTTCCCAATCCTTGCGGCTTTGATGACCTCGCAGCTGCCAAAGTACAGCTGACGTGTCAGCGTGTACATGCACTTGATCTTCTCTGCAGCAGTTTTGCGAAGGTTCCCATCACGAGGGCCTGGGTAAGGAAAGGCATAACAGTGAGATTTAAAAACCGGGTCTGCTTGCTCAGTTTAGTTCGAGTTCAAAGGAGTAATGCTTACCCACTAAGGATTCAACCATAGAGGTGATCATTTTCTTCAGCCGGGTTAGCTCAGTGATAGCTGCATCTAGTTGCTTCTGGAGGTTGGCGCGTTGCTCGTTCCAGTGTTCTTCATGTTCCTCCAGTTCTTTCTTGAGGTCAGAATTTTCCTGGGTTAGCTCTGTGACATTTTTCTTCAGGGTTTGCAGCTGTTCAGCATGCGTCACCCGGGTTTCAGATTCAGTTTTAGCAACGTCCTTGAGCCGGGTGATTTCTGCCTCGGCTTTGGCGTGGTCTTCCTGTTAAAATATAAAAGATTATGTTAGTCCCAGGTTACCGCAGGCAAGTTAACCCGGAACTTGGGGGCTACGTTTGACGTTCTTAAGTAGTGCATAAGAGGCAATGTGGATGATGGTAGTCCCAGGCTGCTGCAGGCAGGCAACCCGGCACTTGGGGGCTACAGTGTTCAAGTTTTGATGTGAAAGTTGGCAAGTTTTAAATGATGGAAGTTTTTAGTCCCAGGTTGCTGTGAACAGACAACCCGGCACTTGGGGGCTACAGGATTGAAGTTTTTTACAGAGGAATTCATATTATAAGCACCAAGCTCATCAACAAGTGATGAACTTAGAGCTTGGGGGCTACTCAGATATAGTTATGCAAGAAAATATAAAGGCAGAAATAAAGTGTGTACCTGATATCGTTTCTGAATCAGGGCGACCAGTTCTGTCTCCAGGTTCTTGTGTTGAGCAAGGCGAGAAAAGTATTCATCGCAAAGGGCTGGGACGGACATGGCCCCAGAGCCGGCAAATCTGATGAAGGAGCCGGGTTCTTTCCCTTGGCAGGAGACGGGGTTAGCATCTGGAGCTGGCACCTTGGCAAGAGTTTCGGGAGCACTTGTACTGGAACGTGCCGGGTTCCAGTAACTTGTACTTCATCTTCTTTAGTTCCAGAGCCTAACCCGGGCGAATGAGTAGCTGGGGAGGATTCTGGCACAGGATCAACTGTGTTTTTTGGAGAAGCCACGGGGTTACATGCTCCGTTGGTTCTCTTTGTCCACCGATTCTTCAGTATGTGCCTCCATAGGAGAAGGCTCTGTGTTGCTGGAGGAGGAGACGCCGCTGGAGGAGAGTCCGGGTCTTCATCCGCAAAGGCTCTGGCACTGGAACAAGATAGTGATTTAGTCAAGCAAAAAAGGGGCAGTAAAGTATGAGGTATGGAAAAGGTGTGTGAGTATTCTAACCCGGTTGATATGGAAATCCTCGGGTGTGCTAACACCATCCGAGGAGGAATCTGACAAACGAGATGGTTTAGCGACCCGGATCTTGCCAGCTAAAGGGTACTGTTTGCTGGGCGTCTTCTGGATGGATTTGGCCCAGCTTGATAAAGAGCGTTGAGGGATACCTGGGCTCAGGGAAACGTGGCTTGTAGAAGATCGGGTTCGGCGCCTCTTGTTCGCCTCAGCCTCCTTCTCAGCTTCTTTTTCCTGTGTTTGTGCTTAAGTTTGAGATGAGTTCATCATGTAAATGAGAAACGAGAATATGGTACCTTAGCAATGGTGGCCCGGTCCTCTTTTGAGTAGGAGGTTCAGCAGTTTGGGGACCCGGCAGTACGTCAGAAGCCGGGTCAGTAGGGCCTGGAATAAGATTTGCCGGGTTATCAGTAGAGGTGTCCTTGTTGGGGACTTCGTTGTTAATCAATTGGATGAAGAGCCGGCCTACAGAGTCTAGCTCACCTTCTTCTTCTTCTTCATCATCTTCACTTTCTGTGTCTTCTCCATCAGGAGAGGATGTGGGAGTAAAATCCACGCTCCACCACTTGGAGTCCTGAGAAAAAGCAGTTAAAGTAAGTAACATTCTATGGATGAAATTACCGGGTTAAAGTTAGCATAAATGATCAAGGATTGGTTTTTACCGTGGAGGGTTTATTCTTAGCACTAAATGGGGCAAGCCCGTCCAGTGCGATGGCATCTTTCTTTTCGCCAAGCAGTCTCTTGGCATTCTTCACAATCTGATCATCAGTTAGCGTCATCTCAGAATAACGCATGTTATCTGTGGTTTCACCAGTGTATTGGCAAAATAGCCGGGTCCTGATACTGAGTGGTTGGATAAACCAACCAATCCAGCACTTGACAAGGTCTGTGCCCTTGAGGCCATGGGCGAGTAAAGCTCTGGCCCGGCGAAGTGTAGGCTCGAGATTGACTCGGTCCGCATCTGCAGCGTAGCTGTTCATCTTGGCCTCGTATGTCAAGCCCGAGTTCCGGAAAGCCGGGTAACGGGCGTCGTCAGACTCGGGTGAGGTGTCCTTACAGTAAAAGTATGTGTTTTGCCACCCCTTGGGATGGCTGGCTAAAAGAAGGGCTGGGAAATCGCATTCCCTCGGCGTTGAATTGCAACTCCACCATAAGGGCTCAGTTGGTCCTTGCGTGATGGGTTGCAGTAGAAAAATTCAAGGAAAAGGTCGAGGCTTGGAGCCATTTGCAAGTAGTCCTCACAGAACACAACAAAGTTGCTGATGTTCAGCATAGAGTTGGGTGCAATATCTTGAGGCCTAAGGCCGTAGTATTTCAAGACCCGGCGGAAAAACAGAGAGCCTGGGGGGCGAAACCGCGCTGTACATGATCGAGGAAAACAACCACTTCACCTTCTTTTGGGCTGGGGCGGATTTCTTCCCCAGCAGCGCGCCAGCTGATCTCTTCTTTGGGAGGGAGCTCGCCGCAGTTCACGTATTCTTGCAGCATCAGGTTCGTCACAGTGGATTTGGTCCAGTTGACCTGAGCAGCAGCGGGGGCGGCGGAGCCAGATCACCAGTGGGAGCTGGGAGGTTTCTTTGCATCTTCTTTGCGGCACGGGGACCCCCAGCCTTCACCTTCTCCTTCACCATGATTGCGGAGCTTTGAGGTTCTCTGGCCGCAACAATGGCGATGAGGAACCCTAGCTGTAGATGTGGATGTGTGGAGAGGAAAATGCGAAGTAAATTTGGGCAAGATTTAGAGCGGAATCAAATGCGAAATACGGATGCGTGAGAGAATCGTACCTGTGGATCTTCTCGCGTGATTTGGAGGCTTGATTGGAGATTGGATCTGCGGTTGCTACAGTGCGGCGCAGGAAGGTGACGAAGATGAACGGAATGGGGAAAAAGACTGCGCGTCTTGTGGCCTTCTATTTATAACCGTGGTGAAAACCCTAGGGGTATTGAGGTAAAACTTGAATGGATAAGATAAGTGTCTTGCTGGAAGTCAACGACAAGCAGAAGAAACAAGGGAATATTCGCTGACCAAGTTTATGGTCGGTGATGGACCTACAGCTGAGTGATTTTCACTAAGTGTTAAGTACGAAACCCGGAGGCATATGAACCCGGCATGAGATAGCCGGGTTACGGCGTGAACCGCCAAGAAGGGCTGGCCAAGCTAAGGAGAAAAGAGACGTACTGGTATTTAATTTGTTATGTGTTATTTTACGTTTCAGGTGATTAACCCGGCTGGCCAGGATAACAGTTCTGCTCAAAGAGCAATATTCAAGAATAGAAGCAGAGCATGCCAACCTGGCAACCAGGTTAATCTGGGGGCTACTGATGGGGGATAATAACCCGGTAGGCCCATGAAGAGGGAAGCATGACCCGCCAGGCAGGAGGCCCGGCTAGGCCAGCTAACCATCAGCATGGGCCGGGTTATGTCGCTGGGCCAGTAGGTCTGGCGGTAACCCGGTTCAGGAAGGAAAGGTTCTAGAAGACCAGACGCGGTTCAGGACTTGGAGGACACGAAGGCCAAAAGAGCTAGAGTAGGATTCCAAGTCTGGGTAGAGCCCGGATTCATCTTGTAAAGCGCCAGGAGACCCGGTCATCTATATAAACCGGTCCCTGAGCCCTAGTTGAGGAGAACTTTACGATCCAAGCTTAGGCGAGAGAATCATAGAGAGAAACCTACGCTACCAAGCAACCTTGTAACCTAGATCGAGATCTGGCTCTGTTGTCGTAGCCGGGTTATCGAGATCGAGGTCAATAACAAGATAGCAGGAAGTAGGTCTTTATCTCCAATGGAGAGGCCGAACCTGGGTAAACCCTTTGTCCCTGCAGTGCTAAACAATCTCCCAGATACCAGAGTCGCCTTGCCCATCATCTTAAGCTACCCCAAGGTAGCATCTGCCGTGTTATCTACCCCACGACAAGTCTAGCCAGAGTTGGCTAAGGACTTGAGAATCGAGAAATAAGCCAGAGTTGGCTAGAGGCTTGGAAGCCTAGATGTGGTTACGAGTTGTTGAGTGAGAAACGTGATCTCACTTGATAACACGAAACGTCCCTACTAAGGTAAGTAGGTAAGTTAAGTCCAACCGCTAAGCTTGGACTCGCACTTACATACCCGAACTTATGCCATGCTACTTTCCGAACTTATGCCATGCCATGTAGATAGACCTTGTTTGATTTTAGGCTAATGTCTTGCGAGTACATTCAATGTACTCACCTGGCTTTTCATGTGGCCAGACCCCGCTGCACCCGTCGCCGAGTACCCGCTGTACGAGATCTAGGAATCAGTATCCCAGGCAGGACCCCGTGGAATAACACCGTCGTTGCCACGCTACTACCTACATACCCGCTGCGATCTCTGATAGAGGCTCGATGTTAGAAAAATAATGTACATACTGTTGTGTGCGCCTGTTGCGCGATCGCTGGACCCTCACCCCGTGTTGTAATAATGTAACCATCCGAACTCGGAGCCATGAATATATTTGGTTATGTCTTTGTTTATCAAGTTGTCATATATCCAGTGTTTCTGGGACTGGTATATGGGGTAACTCGATCATCTGGATCGGGGTGCCACAGAGCTTGGTATCAGAGCCTAACAGCCTGTAGGATACCCTAGTTCCCTGGACGACGTAGGGTAGAGCTTGTTGTGTTTCCTACTTCTTCACTGTTTCTCTGTATGTTTGTGCTTTTAAACTTTAACTCTCACCTTTTGGCTTATGTCCCTGGTACAGATGGCACCCAAGTTCTTCGCAGAGACTACGGCCGCGCATATCCCTGGCTTTCCGCAATTTCTCCGTGAGATTTGGGATCACCTCTACCCAGGCTCAGCTCCCCCGACCTACCGCGTGTTCTACGAACGTCCAAACGGGTCCATCTCTGAGTTTACCGCCACCGTCCACTTGCGCCCAGAGTCGTCGGCCGTTGGAATCTCCCACACCATCACCTCTGGTACCACTACTCAGTTGACCCGAGCTGTACAAGAAGCTGCAGGAGCTGCCGTTGTTTTTTCTTCGCACCCACGACCCAATCATGAGGCGGTGCACCCGTTACGTTCACTTCCCGAGGGTGGATTTAAACAACGGGATGTCTTTTTCCCTAGCCAAGGTGACCCCACTTCAGCGCTCACCTCCCTCCTTTGGTACACTACCCTCCTCCACCGATATCTTCACGACACCCTCCACCAGTTTGCCTCGCTCCGTGCCAACCTGGCCAGAGCCGGGAGGGCGAGAGCACACAGAGCTAGATCTCACCGTCCACCCCCGTTTACCACCTTTAACCGCAGCTCCCTTGACCAGAACAGGAGGAGACTCAGCCCCACGCCCGCACCCCCCGTTCCGTCGCCACCTTTCAGCACTCGTAGCAACACCACCCGCTACCGCTCACGCTACACCCCGGTGCGCACTCAGCGTCGTCGCGTCCGTGCTGACACACCCCCATACTCCGGAGACTCCCGAGACGACCGCGCTTCACTTGACTACAGCCCTGAGGAGGAAGGCATCGACATCATCCCGCCAGCGACACCCCTCGAGATGGAGTTCTAGACGCTCGGAGACTGCATCACTTAGTGTATCATACCTTTCTGCTGTATCACGCGCTCGAATAATGTAGTGGTAGAGTTGTATGCTGCATCTTGTATCCTGTACTTTGTATCATGTACTTTGTATCTTGTATTGAGTAGCTTGTACCTTTTATCTTACATTCCGTGTAATGTAGCAAGTAACCAGGATCTTGTAACCCAACCAGCCATTGTATATCACCGTGCTTTGTTGTTTTTGCAAACCTGGTTTCCATTTGGTTTTTCTTGGATGTTGCACTTTTCCCCCATATGGATGCTCATGGTACGCGTCACCACGTTCAGCCATCTAGGATGAGGCCCAATAATGGTGCAAGTGGCGGCCAAGGAACCCCGGTCCGTCGTTCCGCACGACAAGCGGGTGAGGATCCCGTGCCCCCACAAACACCTCCTCCTCCACCAACTCAGTAACCAAGCCCAAGTCAGTTCATGATGATGATGGATGAGCGTCACACTCAGCACCTGACATAGATCATGAGAGAGTTTGGCACATACATGCAAGCCCATGCATGGTGCCCCACACACAGGCCGCTCGAAGCTGCAAGACTCTCAGCGTACACAACCACCAAAGTTCTCGTTTGCTGACGACCTGCTTGAGGCTGACGATTGGCTCCGCACCCTGGGAAAGAAACTAGAGCTCGCTCGCGTAGACGAGCAGGACAAGGTGCTCTTCGCCACCCACTACCTTGAAGGCCCTGCCAACGTTTGGTGGGACAATCAAAAGGACGCCAGGGGCAATGGACCCATCGTCACTTGGACATAATTTTAGGAAGCCTTGCGCAAGGCATACATACCCTCAAGCCTTATAAAAATGAACCAGCAGGAATTTCTGGCACTTACTCCAGGCAGCAAATCCATCAATGAATATCTGACCAAGTTCAACAACCTTGCTCGCTATGCACCCGAGGACACCAACCCAGAGGAAAAGAAGAAAGACAGGTTCCTTCATGGCATGCATCAGGCCATAAAGACTCAGCTCAGCGTTTTACAGTTTCCAGATTTTCAGGCCATGATCAACACTGCACTAATCTCAGAAAAGGAGCACCGCACAATTTATGACACTCACAAGCGGAAGTTTGAGCCACGTAAGAACCAGCATGAAGGACCTACTTCAAAGCCACGTACCTGGCAGCCCAACAACCGGACCTCAACACCTCAGAACAAATGGAATCAACCCAGGAAGGATGGATATCCCCGTGAAGGATTCTACCACAAGCGCCCCCTAGTAGATGATGGCAAGAGGGTCAACTCCAGCTTCAAGTGTGGCAAGACAGGACACTACATCAAGGATTGCCCCCTTCACAACAGCCACGGCAACAACCACAACTCCAACAACAAGCCACCTCAAGTTGCCCGTGTCCACCACATGTCCGCAGAGGAATCAGAGGAAGCTTCAGATGGAGTGCTTGGTACGTGTACTATCAACACTAAACCCGCACTGGTTTTATTCGATTCCGGAGCCTCCCACTCTTCCAACTCGAAGGATCTCATTGCCAAACACCGCTTTCCGGTTTTTTTTCCTTTGGGCCATCTTTGGTGATACAAACCCCGCCTCAGAAATGAAAACAAACACCGTTTGACACCATCTGACCATCAACATCAACCAAGTGAACTTTCTAGCGTAGCGCAACAACCCTCAAGGGTCTCAAAAGATTCCATGTGAAAGAGAAGCCTGCCACAAGATTTACAGGTTGGGAAGATAGTTTACCCTATGCTGAGTTCTCATACAACAACAGCTACCAAGGAAGCCTGAAAATGTCACCATTTGAAGCACTGTATGGGAGGAAGTGTCGAACCCCACTCAACTGGTCTGAAACCAGAGATAGCAAGATCTTTGGGCCCACCATTTTGTTGGAAGCCGAAAAGCAAGTACATCTGATTCGTGACCGGCTCAAGGCAGCTCAGTCTCGCCAGAAGAGTTATTACGACCGACGGCACCGTCAGATACACTTCGAAGAAAGCAACTATGTCTATCTTCGGGTAACACCCCTCAAGGGCCTGAAAAGGTTCCATATGAAAGGAAAGTTAGCCCCGAGATTTATTGGCCCCTTCAGGATCTTGGCGAAAAAGGGGACAGTAGCCTACCAGCTAGAACTACCGGAAGAACTAGCTGGAGTGCATGATGTCTTCCACGTGTCCCAGCTAAGGAAATGCATCTCACCACCAACCAAGAAGGCTGACTTTAGGGAACTGGATTTGAACAGCGAACTGACTTACGAGGAACACCCAGTCAGAATTTTGGATGAGTCAGAACATCGCAGCCGCAACAAAGTCACAAGGTTCTACAAGGTACAATGGGATAAACACACTGAAGACGAAGCTACTTGGGAACGAGAGGATTAGTTAAGGACTGAATATCCGTACCTGTTCAACGAGCAAATGGAATCTCAAGGACGAGATTCAACTTAAGGGGGGAAGGTCTGTACCATCCTGAAATTTGGCCTCTAAATTTTTTTTTCTTTTAAAAATATTGTTATTGGCTTTGGATTTAATTTTTTCCCTCGGTTTAACGACAATTCAATTTGCAATCTTTTACAAATCCTTGTCCAAGCTTGGGATCTTGTGTTTTGGATTCTCTCCCACTTGGTACACTTGTTACTTGACCTTTTACCCAAAAATCTTTTCTTAATATTTTCTTTTATCTTATATACCAAAATCCTTTTATTGGAGCTTTACAAAGGAAGTGTATTAAATATCTTCTAAAAAATCCTCCAAAATTCAGGGATTGATCCCTAGGCAATATGTAGCCTAATTATGTAAAAATATTTGATTTGCACTTGAGGATTTACCCCTGATTAATTCTACCAAGTTTCTGCCCTCTAACTCAAAAGTTTTCAAAAACTATTCAAATGATATTTGTAGTGAGCAACAAGGACCTAGATGCAAGCACCAGGGAAGGGTACACCTCTGGACAAAATCTTGATCAAACCAAAAATCATTTGCTTCTCCAAAATCACTGTCCTTTTGACCAGTACTGTTTTTCAAAATTTCTACACGGACCAACTTTCGAATTTGCAAAAACTTTAGTCAGCAAAGTGGTAGGGTTTTAAATTTGGCGCACAGTGACGCAAACCCCATCCCATTTGGTGACCGTAGCTGAGAGAACGGTGTCGATGCCGACATTGGCATGGTCTGGACCATGCCAACATCGCCATGGACGTGGCCGTGGAGCGCCGCCGGTTCTTGGTCGTCGCCAGTGGCCTCCCCACTGCTTTCCCTCGTGCCCCCCTGCTTTCCCTCCACCCCCTCGACCCGAGCCGCCACGCGTAGCCTCCCCATCCCCTCCCGTGCGTCCCCGCCGCTCGACGACGCGCCGCACGCACAGCGTCGCCGTCCGCTAGACGACACACCGTATAGAACAGCGCCACCGTGGGCCCCCTGGTCAGTGGCTCCTCCGCCGCCGAGCCTTATCCGTGCTCCGGAGATTATCCTCGTGCGCTCCTGTGCCAGCTACTTCGGGACGCGCCGCACGAACAGGCTGCAACGCCGCGCTGCCACCTCGCCACGCCATTGAAGACGGCCACCTCCTCTCCGGCCTATAAGAAGGCACCCCAGCACCCTCCGATCACGGCACCACCTCTCACACCCTCACAATCATCCTCCACCGCAGTATCCGAGCTAGAGGAGCAACACCTCGCCGGAATCGAGCCCTCCATAGCCGCACTGACCCCAGCTCGATTTCCTCACCTAGAGCGTCTCCCCCGTCTGTTCCTTCCACCCAGAGCCTCCCCAGATCACCACGATGCTCCTGTCGAGCTTGCCGGGGTAATTGGTGGCCGGAATCGACGAGTTCATCATCGACCCGACGCCACCGCCGCCGGAAAAGATGCTCCGCTGCCGCCCGAGCTCGCCGTCAACCTCGAGTGCACAGACGAGCTGCGCAGGACCTCCCTGAGCCGCGCTGCTTCCTCTCCCTCACCTCCCCGTCGCCCTAGCCGTGGGAAAACGCCGCCGGTGAGTTCGCCGGAGACGGCCGCCCTGTCTTCTGTTTCGCGCGAGGAAACGGTTCGAAACAGTGGGCCACTGACAGTTGGGTCCCACTGGTCAGGATTTTATTAATTAACCGAAACATTTTCTTTTATTTCTTTCTGATTGAAAATAGGCAGAAAATAAACCCAACTTTGAAAGGCCATATCTCTCTAAAAAATGATCAGAAAAATATGAAACAAATTTTGCTAGCTTTGTTTTAAAAATGTCTTTCCATTGGGACCAAAATGGATTTATTTGGATTTTTTTCCTATAATAGATTTAAACCTCTCCGATGAAGTGGAAGTTGTTCCCGAACCCTACCCCACTGCTGAAGGCAAGCCGTTAACCCGATCTCAAGCTTGGTCGAACTTTAGAAAGTTTATTGATTGTTTAAATTGGTTGACGTTGCATCTCACCTGCCATGTTGCATTAATTATTGTCGCATCGATATATCTGTTGATCTTCGCAACACCCTTTCTTTTTGTCAAACGAGATGGCGCTGGTCGGAGGTAGCTCCGCCACAGTCATCCTGTTGACGTTTCTTTTCCTTGTCAAACGAGAAGGCGCTGGTCGGAGGTAGCTCCGGCACAGTCATCCGGTTGACGTTTCTTTTTCTTGTCAAACGAGAAGGCGCTGGTCGGAGTTAGCTCCGCCACAGTCATCCGGTTGGCGTTTCTTTTCTTGTCAAATGAGAACGCGCTGGTCGGAGGTAGCTCCGCCACAGTCATCCGGTTGACGCCGTTTTTTTTTGGACATTGATACGTGGAGGTTAATACAATTTATTTACTGCTTGAATTATTATGTGAATATCATGTGTTGCTTGGATCATATTGGTGACTGGAATTAAAACTGGACTAAAAAGATAACCACCTCCCTCGACTAGATTTGTCACATAGTGCCACTCACCAAGCACAACCAGCACAACCATGCGTCGTTCATATGGGCAGACCATGGCCGAGTATTCTATCAAGCCTCCTTTGACGCCACCCATTTGGCAAGTCTAGTCGGTTACCTTTGTGGTCGGGGCTAGTCTTGCGAAGGTTACAGAGCTAGGCGTCGCTCATCTTTTGGGGGCGTGCCGGATTCACTTCGTCATAAGACTTGGTCCCTTGGACGTGTCGGTGGCTACACAGGGAGTATCCGGGTAGAATAAACGGTTGTGGAAGTGTGGGTTTGTACTATCGCCATGATCGGTTCTAGTACTTCGGTACCGGCGGTACAAGCCTAGACTTCAGCGTGTGGATAAAAGTTGCAACCTCTCGAGAGTGTAAAACTAGAATCTAGTCTTGCCCCTAGGTTATGGGACGATGTTTGGGTCAAGTCACGCTATGAGTCAGTCCAGTCGAACTTGGAGAAATAATTAATGTGAAACCCAATGATCACGTGGAAATTTGAGAGTCTAGCCAGAGTTGGCTAAGGACTTGAGAATCGAGAAATAAGCCAGAGTTGGCTAGAGGCTTGGAAGCCTCGTTGTGGTTACGAGTTGTTGAGTGAGAAACGTGATCTCACTTGATAACACGAAACGTCCCTACTAAGGTAAGTAGGTAAGTTAAGTCCAACCGTTAAGCTTGGACTCGCACTTACATACCCGAACTTATGCCATGCTACTTTCCGAACTTATGCCATGCCATGTAGATAGACCTTGTTTGATTTTAGGCTAATGTCTTGCGAGTACATTCAATGTACTCACCTGGCTTTTCATGTGGCCAGACCCCGCTGCACCCGTCGCCGAGTACCGCTGTACGAGAACTAGGAATCAGTATCCCAGGCAGGACCCCGTGGAATAAGGCCGTCGTTGCCACGCTACTACCTACGTACCCGCTGCGATCTCTGATAGAGGCTCGATGTTAGAAAAATAATGTACATACTGTTGTGTGCACCTGTTGCGCGATCGCTGGAGCCTCACCCATGTTGTAATAATGTAACCATCCGAACTCGGAGCCATGAATATATTTGGTTATGTCTTTGTTTATCAAGTTGTCATATATCCAGTGTTTCTGGGACTGGTATATAGGGTAACTCGATCATCTGGATCGGGGTGCCACAAGCCCTCAGCCCCGAGGGAGACTACTCACACATGGTCATGGTGAGCAAGCTTGATGGAGAGGTTGATGAAGAGGTGCAGCCCGGAGAGGAGCCGGCGGCAGCCACGGCGCAGCGGTGGCCCGTGGAGGCGACAGAGAGAGGCGGTGACGGCGGCTGCCCTTGGCGGCAGTGGCCCTTGGCCCCCTTCTTCCTTGGAGATGGTGCTGGTATGGAGGAGGTTCTCCACCCCAAGACGGCTGCTTGGAAGGAGGAAAATTAGTGGTGCCCCTTGACCTAGGGTTTCTCCCTTTATATATTCTTGTATTGTGCTGTTCTTGGGTTTAAATGAAGCGTATGGAAAATTCTGGCAACTTTGTATTTAACGAGGTTTCCGTTTGACGTCGTCTTCAAGGGTCAAACTGACAATCTCCGTAAAAAGTTCTCAGACATATTTCAGGAAAGTCCCAATTCGACTCCAACAAGGTTTCCTTTGCCCAATCTCCATAAAAAATATAATTTTTGAAGTGACATGCTACCAACACAATCTTGATCAAATAATATTGTAAGGCATATATGAATGAATGAAGTGATACAAGTCAATGGTCTATAGTTTGCTACCAAATAAGTAATGAGTAAACAACTGAATCATATGAGCAAAACTTTTTTATGAATAGTACTTTTTTTTTTTTTTTTTTGATAGGGAGTTCGTGTACAAGATCAACAAGAAAAGGAGCACACACGCACGAACAGAGACAAGAACGAACCCACACACAGCGGACACGGATCCACCGAGCAGCACGTCGTCGAAAGCGGCCTCACCTCGCACCGGAGCAGCCAGCTCGAACAACCGCGTTGAGATGCCGCAGGAGCCATCTGACGCAGGCGCCAGAATCTGGACGTTGAAGGAGCATCGGCTTCGAGCTGCCGCCACGCCGCCATCGCCGTCTCACGCCGGAGACGAGATCGACAGCGCCACCCATCTTCCACCGCACCCTCCGCGACCACCGACGAGGGAGAACGAACCGCCTGCAAACTCCCAGAAGAGTTAAGCAAAAGCACCACTATCCACCGAAGTGGAGGCTGCCGAACCCCAAGAACTAGAACCAGCGCCGCCACCACGGCCGCCAGCTCGAGGAAGAGCACGCCGCGGCTCCGGAGAGCAGCGGCCGCGCCCGCGACGGCAGATCTGCCCAGGGTCTCCACCGGAGCACCGAGAACAGAGGAGTGAACCGCCGCCGCCAAAAGCCTCTCCGGCCACGCCGCCATCTCCATAGCGCCGCCGGCAGGCCACCCACGCACACCTAGACTATGTACACGGCGGGATCCGTCGATTCCCCGTCCTCCCGCCGCCGGAGCATATAACAATTGTTGTACCAAGGTTGACACTAGTGTTTGCTTGTGGAGATAGAAAGAAGTAGGAAAACTGACTCAACATAAAAGTAAAAAGAAAGGCCCTTCGCAGAGGGAAGCAAGAAATAAATCATGTGCTAGAGCTTTTTAGTTTTTGAAATCATATAGAGAGTAAAAATTTAGTTTTGAGAGGTGTGTGTTAATTGGTCAACGAATCAGTAGTAGACAGTACGATATTACCCTTACCAACCAGACTTTTTAAGAGCGGCTCCCATGAAGGACGTTATTTCTACCAGCAAGGCAGATCATCCCTCTTTCACTTTTGTTTACACATGCAGATGTTTCACTGAGTATTCAGTTGACAAAATGTGAAGAGATTGAGCGGTTAAAGTTGTAATTAATTGGGACTAGGCACCCTGTTGCCAGCTCTTTTTGCAAAATTAGTAGATAAGCGGATGTATATGCCGCTAGTCTGGAGGTAAAGTCCGATTGACAAGTGAAATAAAGACATCCAACACGTCCTCATGAGCTTGGTAAACATTGACACAAAAGGGAATAGTAACAATTTTGAATAGTTTAAAGATAGCACATGAAAAATTTACTTGGAGTGGCAAGAAAATACCACATATAGGTAGTTATGGTGGACACAGATGGCATGGATTTTGGCTCAAGGATTTGGATGCACAATCAGCATTCCCGCTTAGTATAGAGTTTAGGCTAGCAAGGTTATTTAAGCAAACACAGACTATCAACCGGTACACCAAGAATTATATGACAAATATATTGGAAAGATTATAAGACTCCACACTGTGTTCCTTGTTAACCAAACCCTTTTACTAGAAAATATCTAGACCTTAGAATTACCACTTATACAAACCAAATTTAAACAAGCTTTACGGTAGTTCTCCACTAACGGGCTTTACTTACATGATGCAAAAGTTTAAACATGACCTACTTGGTAACTCAAAACAATTGAAAAGTATCAAATTATCCAAGATAGTGATCTACAAGAGTATGTAAGCCTTTTCCATTATACCATTTACCACATGCATAACATTTTCTGTTCCAACCAAACACCAATCAACTTATTTAAATAACTCTCCAAACAAGTATAAGTGAAGCAAGAGAGTACTTTCTTTTAAAATAACTAATAGCTCTGAACAAGAGATACATGAAAACAAGAGCTAAAAGCTTAACAGCGCTAGACAGGAATACTCAACAAGTATAAGTGAAGAATAGGAGTATTCTAATGAATAAGCGGAGCGTGTCTCTCTCCCAAACAAGAGTGTTGTGATCAAGCATTGTAGTGACTAGAGAATAAAACAAAGACAAATTGAAAGTAAAAGCACACAAATGCTCCAAGAATAGCACATATGATGTGAAGAAATTAAAATATAGTTTCACTAGAGATGACCTGATAATTTTGTCGATGAAGAAGGGGATGCCTTGGGCATCCCCAAGCTTAGACCCTTGAGTCTTCTTGAAATATGTTGGGGAGATCCATGGGAGCCTCCTCAAGCTTAAGCTTTTCACTCTTCTTGATCCTATTATATCACTATTCTCTCTTGACACTTGAAAACTTTCTTCACACCAAACTCAACATAATTCTCATTAGAGGGTTAGTGCATCAAATCAAAAACTCACATGTTATGTAAAGACGCAAACATGACCATTATTTTAAACATTAACTACTGTTACTAGACTTATGTGAAGCTCTTCCACCCTTAAAGAATCCCACTTAACACTTGTAAAAGAGAGAATGCAAAATAAAAGACATAATCTGTCCAAATCAGAACAGTCCGTAAAGACGAATTTCTCCGAGGCACTTACTTTGCTCAGATCGACAAACGTTGAACTAACGAAAGATGCGTACATACATCAGGATTATGCACAAAAATTATCAGATTTAAATCACGTTTCTATGAATTAGGATGTTCGTACAGTGAACAGCAGAAATCTGTTCCTGCGCAGTAATCCAAATCTAGCATCATCTTATCATTAGAGACTTTTCTTGGCACAACTAAACGATAAATAAAAGATACAAAGGAGTTGTTATAGAATTAGACAAGCTCCTTGACTCAATAAAATAAAAATAGCAGAAAATAAAAACAATGGGTTGTCTCCCACAAGCGCTTTTCTTTAAAGCCTTTTAGCTAGGCATGATGATTTCAATGATGCTCTCATAGAATAAGAGTTGAACATATAAGAGTGCATTAAGAAGCAAATATAAAGCTCATTTAAGTCTAACCCACTTCATTTGCAAAGGAATCTTGTAAGAAAATAAATCAATGAAGCACAAAGTGACTAGCATAGGAAGGCAAAACAAGTGCAACATGAAAACTTTCAACATAAAGAGAGGAGACTTAATATTATTGTGATATATGAATCCATGTCTCCCTGTCTCATAGTAACTTCAATTAGCATCATTGATAAAATCCACAATATAACCATCACATGAAACATTCTTATCATGATCCATATGCATAAAAGTATCAATATTTTCCACATAAGCAAAGTCCTTCTTATTAATAACAATGGGAGTAGGATCATCATAAAGAACTCGAACATGATAGACAAGTTGTATATTAGAGGGATGGTTTTGGGTAATCCCTCCATAACTATGACAAGTTTCATGAGGATGATTGTAATTATAACCTATGTCATAGTTATCATCACAATAATTATCAAAGATTGGAGGCATAGTATCATCAAAAACAACAGAATAGTTATCTTTCAAAGTATGTTTATTTGTAAACATATCATCATCATTTTTACTAGAAGGTGATGTCTCAAATATATAATCATCAGTAGCAAAAGAATTTTCAAAAACCTCACTAGGAGGAGAGATCTCAAATATATAATTCTTAGTAGCAAAAGGATTTTCAAACACCTCATCCCCAAGCTTAGAGCTTTCCATATCATCATTGGAAGGAACATGGATAGTACTAATTGTATAGCAATTATTAACATCATCATTTTCAGAATTGGTACCAAAGATATTTTCAATATCAAAAGTAGTGTGCTTTTTCCAATCATGATCACTACTATAAGTAGCAGGCATATAATCATCATCAATAAATTTAGACTCATCAGAAACAGCTATGAAAGGAGCAACATGCTTAGGGGAGGATACCGTTTCCTCTCTCCTTTTACTCCTCCTCTTCTTCTTCTTCTTCTTCTTCTTCTTCTTCTTCTTCTTCTTCTTCTTCTTCTTCTTCTTCTTCTTCTTCTTCTTCTTCTTCTTCTTCTTTCCCTTCTTTCCCTCTTTAGGAGGGAGAGGTTTGAAAGGAGGCTTCTCCACATACCCTGGTTTATTGATAGAAACAATAGAAGAAACTTGGGAGGATTCCTCTCTTTCATTAATAAGAGTAAAACAAACATTAGTCCTTTCATATTTTGGTAAAGTTCCATCTTTTATAATATTTTGTATGTAAGTATTGGCGTGGCAATTATTAACACAATAGAGATGACATCCATGCAACACGCTATTCATATCAAAAGCACTCATATCTAACGAAGAAGTTTTTCTTGATAACTCTTCACACCCCAAAAATAATATAAGTTCATCATGCTGATTAGGAGTGATCATGTTATCACAAAAGTCTCTCGCAGTACTCTTATTAAAACCTGAGCATTGGAATTCGAAATGACCCTTTTCATAGCAAAGTTCACAAATACAAGGATATAGGGCACAAACTTTTTCAGCAAGATCATTTAGAGCCCTGTACCACGTTCTAGTTTTTTCATTCCTATGATGGATACAATATTCTTCTTCGATTTGATTCCTTTCACAAGGTCTAAGTGCTCCACAAAAATTAACATGCTTATAAGAAATAGTATTTTCAGAAGTTTGAGCATGTTTATTGCAATCATTAATAACAATTTCATTTTGTATGCAAGTGTCTTTGAAAGGTTCATAATACATGTCCAATTTTCTTTAGGAATATTAATATGGGAAGCAAAGCTTCTACAAAAATCAACAATAATTTGAGAATCAAGACCATATTTAGCACTAAGCTCATGAAAACCAGCAGTTTCAACGAAAGACTTAATGCAATCATACTCATAGTTTATACCTGACTCTTTACCTTTGTTGTTCTCCCAATCTTCAGTATTGCGTTGAATTGTTTCAAGAAGATCCCATTTAGCTTCAACCTTCTTACTTGTGAAAGAACCCTCTGAACAGGTATCTAGAAAATCCTTGTAATGACCTGAAAGCCTTGCATAAAAATTAGTAACAACTAGTCATCAACCCGTGCATCCGCACCGGCTAGATATTTCTTTACTTACTTCGGTACTATCTATAAATAAAGATATTATTATACATTTATATTTACTCCTTGTATGCATGAAATATTATACAAAAAGAATGATACATGTTGTTCTTTTTTATTCATGTTTTTAGTATACCTAATTCCATAGATTTGTCTAGGGAGGCTACATGAAAGTTAAACTTCAATGATCTATTACTTTAATTTAATGAAACACATTAGTATTCATTATATTTATGCATAATTCCATAGATTCGTCTAAGAAGGCTGAAGCATAATTTCTGGTGGAAGGAAAACTTGGATTTTTCCTGATGATTATCGCTTAAACTTTTTTGGCATACTAAGACAGTTGGAATTTTCAACAACATTCTTTGTTTCCTTTTTGTAATGAATTGTGCAACGGAGTTACCAAACCTATGGGCATCAAACAATTTATATATTACTTAAATCATATTGAACTTGAAACAATTTATGCTTTGCAATTATATAACCCATACACATGGAGAGTGAACGAACAAATCAATATATATTCAGTAACATAGGAAATCAAAATTCTTTATCAGTTTCATGCTGCCTTGCTTAATAAGACCGTGGATGTAAAGAGCACATAAATGGCAAGAAAAGGAATAGACTATTTTATAAGATAGCTGGGTGCAAAGGATATTATAAATGGTTCACAGTAAAAAAAGGAATGAAGCAAATTCATTTCAATGGAGCGATCACACTGGATGTTCATATAATCAGTAAGCATTCTGACATATAGGAGAGTGTTAAATTAGTTGAAATATATTCCATGTGTAGATATATTAGTGCGATATACCTAAATGGGTGCAAGCTCGAGTTGGATCCACAACAGCAGATGCACGGGTATCAACACTTCGACCGTACTTCCAAATGGCGGTTATTAGACTACACAAAACTGCATACATCTGCAACCTTTCTCTGCCAGTTCTGGTGCAAAAGCTTTTGATGAAGTGCATGCATAGATAGAACTATATTTGCTGCACAACATAATGGAAGTCAATAGTCCTAATTTGTTCCCATAATGGAGGTCATAGATGTACTCATTTGGCGGTAAATATATTTAACATAGAATGCATAGACTACTAATAACTAACAATCTATACATCTGAATGAAATAACTATGAAAAAACATCGTATAAGGAACTCTTCCGTAGACCATAGCTGAAGATACTTCAGTATGTTTTCCATGAGCCACGTTTGCAATTACAAATATTCCATCATGTTGAAAGTAAATGCAAAAATATAAATTTCTTGGTTACAGTTGCAAGCAGATCCCATATGAATGGTTTCTTTTATGTGAAAACAACACGATTTTAGAGCCCTTATTGTTGTTACCTGGAGACAATAAAGATGGCCGTCCTGCACTACTACCTAGGTTGTGCAATCGAGTTAACTTCATTGATAGATACTCGAACGGAGTCCGCTGAGCAGGGACGCTCTAGTGCTTACACACGGCGGCCTCACCAGTGACTGCTGTACCCTGATCTACTTATTTCTAGGTATGTGTCCTTAAACAAATATATACTTAGCATCTTCACTATGATGATCAATATGGAGTGAGCATTTCAAAAACACACTATAACTTCTATGCAAGGATCACCCTGACTATTCAGTGAGAGAATAACATTAGGTTACTTACCCCTTACCAGAGAGAATAATTATTTGCTATAAACCCAGAAATAAGAAGCATATGTGTTTAACCCCTTGAAAATCTTAAAACCCTGAAATCCATTGTATAATGGAAGTAAGTTCTTTTCCTGCTGACATAGAGATATGGTAATCCTGTAGAAGGAAAGAGACCAGTTTGAGGCTAAGAAGAACCGAGGAGTTGAATAATTACATGTTAAGTGTCAAGTTTGTGATGAAACTAACTCCATCGGCTTTTTCTTCATGCTCTCATTATGCGACATAAAAGGGACACCTCTGCGAAAAAAGCGAATGGACAGTAGAACAGTGAAACATGCACTCAAAAGGATTCTCGCAACAAATTGTTAAACAGGTATACCCTGATATATAGCTATATCAAGCCTGTAGTAACACGCCATAGATTAAGATTTTGCAATTGAGGGAAAGGACAAAAGATAAAGATTGGAATTTGCCAATGCAAGTATCCAACTGTTCACGGCCAGCCAGCAGGGGTATCCAGGAGGGGCAGGCAGTCTTATATCCTTAAGAACTACGGAAAACACGATAAGATTAATTCATACTACACTCTGTTTAGTCACTTTCCTCTATTTGCTGCTGAGCATACACATATTCGAAGAAACACTATGTTATAAATATTAGTGAAATTCAAATCTCATTTTTTTTAATGCAAAGATGCAGTTTATGCATGCTACTCATTATTTTATGTCTAATCAGTTAATGCATCACAGAGCTCTATGTAGTTACTTTGCTCTGTTTTCTTTAAGTATACCAACACTTAAAGAAACATTATATTTCGAAAAAAAGAAGAAACAAATATTTGAGTAAATACTAATTCGTAATATGATGCGTGCATAATATTTTCCCTGCGGCCTGAATAATTGGAATTTTTGAAAAGAAGTCAATACAATGATCTAGTGCCTAGAACAGAACAAATATCAAGTCTTCAAAATAACACAAATCACCAGAACTACGTTCAGTAATGTAGATACCATTATTCTTGTACACCCTAGATAGCATACGATCATTCCGACCTTTTTTCTGTGGAAAAAAAAGGTTGGAACGATCATTCCGACCTTTGGAATGCCCAATATTGTACCAATTCTAGCAAATCAGCACGTAGATGGCTGTTGCACTAAATGGAATCGCTAGAATTAGGGAAACCCATAGAGAACTACTGTAAACACAAATAAGAGACAACTTGTAAACTGAAAATTCCTGACTGTTATGCCAAACTGCATACAGGAATATGAGCAATGATTGATTTAGTACCAACAAAACTTTATGCATATGAATCCACCATTGAGGTGCAAACATGGTTGACATTACTTGTGCACTATTGGTCTCCGTTCAGTGCCAGGAGATGTTGTCGTCGCCGTCGTCAAATGAGCGCGGGCTAGTCCTCTTGATGTTTTGCCATCCTCCCCTGTCTTTACCTCCAACGATCAGCTCTCCTATCTCCATTGACGTTGATCCCCCAAAAGAACATTGTTAATTGAGAGCTGTTATTAATTCAGGGAAGAAATAACTTAATCTGACTGAGATGGCATGCAGCAAACCCAAATCCTACCAGGCTTGTACCTGAAAGGAGAAAATCTTGTACGGCGGGTTAGAAAGTTACGGTTGCTTCCGCAAGTGTATGCCGCAATCGGCCGGCAAGCCGGCCGGCCGGGAGAAGTTCCACTTTCCATCAGATAATTAACCGTACACAGAAGCATTATGCGTTGGGAGAGGAACACTATCGGAACAGCTGGACATGCTATACTCGATCGTACCGACGAACACTATCGGAACAGCTGGACATGCTATATATACTGGATCGTACCTTTTTAGTCGATCAACTCGAGGACGGATGCAATATTTGCTGATGCTGAAGCGACGGATTACGGCGGGCAAAGTAACCCAAAGCCGAGATTGATGTGTCCCGATCGCTGGCTGGCGAAATCAACGTCCGGCGGCGGCATCATACATGCGGCGGCGCTAGGGAAATATTGGTTTTAGGCTTTGATCGCTAGGGAGGGGTACGCGCGTGGAGAAACCGGAGGCCTGCGTTCAGTTATTAATCCAAAGGCTATTAATGAATGAGAGAAATATCGGACGGAAGTCGTTTGTTAATTCGTGAGGATTAACGTGGTAGCTCCATTGGTGCCTCCAATTAGTAAATATAAGATTATTTCCTCAGGAAGCCCATGGTTAGGACATTTGAGTATTAATATTTTCAGTCTTTCCCAAGCTTGAGCAATGCTTTCTCTGTCACGAGGCGAAAAATTGTAAATGTGATTCCTATGTAAATGCATTTCATAAAGAGGATAAAATTTAGAGTAAAAGAGAGATTCAAGCTCCTTCCACTCCGAATGATGAGGATCATCCAGTAGCTCATACCACTCTTTTGCTTTGTCCTTAAGTTACAATGGAAATAATTTCTTCATGGCGTTTTCCCTCACAAAGTTCTGTAAGTTTCAACAAGTGATCACTTGGATGGACTGTTCCATCCCCTGCATAACGTTCATCCATAACTCTTTCAACAATTTTCATAGGTATTTCAAAAGGAATACTTTCAGTAGGTGGATTGAGAATATCACAAGCATCATTAGAATTATCACATATGGGAGACAAAGTATCATCAAAGCAAATTTTCTCCTCCAAAGTTGGGGAACTAAAAGATCATTTTCATCAAAACTAGCTTCCCCAAGTGACGTGGTTTGGAACACGGCATATGCCACGGGATGGCCAGGATAGGAGTGGGGACAGCGTTCTACAACTTCGGCACCCGCATGGATTGCGCCGGAGCGCGGACACGGGAAGTACCCAGGTTCGGAGCCCTCCCGGAGGAGGTAACACTCCTACTCCTGCTCGATCTCTCTATCATCGGTGGACACAGTACAGAGTTGTTCCTCGAGCTGTTCCGTGAGCTCTCCATGGCTCGAATGTCTCTCTCTAGATATCGGGGGTGGGAGGAAGAAGTGTTCGTTACCCTCTACTTGGGCATCCAGACAGCCTTATATAGGCCTGGCTGTCTGGCTTATAGGCGGGGCCGGCTGGTCCGTGCCAGCCGGCTGGTGTCGGCTACAGGGGTGTTTCTTCGTGACGCCGCATGTCCGCAGTGCAGTGCGCTATGCCCTGCACAGTCGAACTCCATAGCTGCGTAGGAGATGTCGGGGTAGACCTGTCGACATGGAGGGCTAGCCGGCGGTGATGCCGGCCCCCGCCTATACGGCAGATAGCTCGTAGGGTCCTTGTCGGTTTGCTGGGCGGCGCTCCGTGTCTCCCGCCTGTCGAGGCCCCAGGGCGCTGTAGGAGACGCAGGGCTAGACCTAGCTTTAGCCCATGCCTGGGCGACGTGGAGGGCTAGCCGGACATGGCCCCGGCACCCGCCCAACACGGGCCCTTGTCTCCTGCTCGTCGTAGGCAGGCGGCCATCTGGCTGCTGCAGTTGACCTTGGTCGCATAAGGCGGGCATCGTTTGTCGTTATCCGGTTACGGCGAGGAGGGCTTCTGCGTGTTCAAGAAACTTGATGATGCTTATCCGGATGAGAAGACGAAGCGTCGAGAGCTCCACCGACCGGATGTTGGTGATGACGTAAGTGATGATGCTGGCACGTCCCATCCGCCTGCCAGGCGGTCTCCCGGCAGTCGAGACGACGCCTCGATTTCTGCTGCAGGATCTTCTGTGGCGATGTAGTAGAGGTGGGATCTTCTGCGGCAAAACCGTCTCCCACGATCTCGCCCACAATCGTACGGTTGCGCGCCACGCGACGCAATCTCCGGATGCGGTTACGGGAGGCGAAGTGGCGGCACCAGGCTATAAATGGAGGGCGGGGCGTTGGGGAGTAGGGTTCGCCTCCATTCTCCTTCTCGCCTCGGCCCTCTCGAGCGCTCCGCCGCAACCTCCCACGATCTCCTCCTCTTCTTCTTCTCTTCTTCTTCTTCTCCGGTGAGGCATTTTCTTCGTCGGCGAGGCAGCTCTTTCTCCGGCGCGAGGGAACAGCGGGCACGGCGACCACGGGCCACCGCCAATCTACGCCGGCGACGACGCGCTCTTCCTCCGGCACGCTGGAGCCAGAAATGGCCGAGGGAAACAAGGGCGGCGGCGAGTGGCGGGGCTCGCACATCACCGCGGAATACATCGCAAACCTCCGCGCGCGCGGGCTCCTGTCGACGGAGGAGCACGTGGGGGTGCGCCTCATCGCGGCCGGCGAGGTGGTTCCCGTCGCACGCGCCGGCGAGGCGGTGGTCTTCATGGACCACTTCGACTGCGGTCTCGCATTACCGGTGAGTGATACGTCTCAAACGTATCTACAATTTCTGATGTTCCATGTTGATATTATACCAATTGTTACATTGTTTACATACACTTCATAGCATTTTTATGCATTTTCTGGGACTAACCTACTAACAAGATGCCACAGTGCCAGTTCCTGTTTTCTGCTATTTTTGTATTTCAGAAAAGCTATTCTGGAAATATTCTCGGAATTGGACGAAACCTGGACAGGACCTCCTATTTTTCCAACACGTACACGGAGTCCAAAGGAGAGACGGAGGCGACCGAGGAGTAGGCCACACCATAGGGCAGCGTGGCCCAACCTTTGACCGCGCCGTGGTGTGGTGTGGGCCCCTCGGGTTGCTCCAGCCGCCGCCCTTTCGCCTATTTATTCATCTTCACGGGAAAACCCTAGACACCCGAGCCATTATCCACGAAAAGTTCCAGAGACGCCGCCGCCGTCAACCCTAGCTCGGGAGGGTTCAGAATCTCTTCCCGGCACCCTGCCGGAGAGGGGAATCATCACCGGAGGCTCTACATCACCATGCCTGCCTCCAGAGTGATGCGTGAGTAGTTCATCTTTGGACTACGGGTCCATAGCAGTAGCTAGATGATTGTCTCTCCACTTTATGCTATCATGTTTAGATCTTGTGAGCTGCCTATCATGATCAAGATCATCTTATTGTAATGCTACATGTTGTGTTTGCTGGGATCCGATGAATATTGAATACTATGTCAAGTTGATTATCAATCTATCTTATATGTTATTTATGATCTTGCATGCTTTCCGTTACTAGTAGATGCTTTGGCCAAGTAGATGCTTGTAACTCCAAGAGTTAGTATTTATGCTAGATAGTGGGTTCATGCCTCCGGTAATCTGGGAGAGTGACGACAACTTCTAAGATTGTGGATGTGCTGTTGCCACTAGGGATAAAATAACCGATACTTAGCTTAAGGGTGCGCCGTTAGGTCTAATGCATTTGTTTACATTACGCACATTACTTAATGCGATTATCCGTTGCTTGCAACTTAATACCAACGGGGAACTCGGTATGACAACCTAGAGGTAGATTATTAGTCATAGACGCTGTTGGATAACGTCTATGTATTTTGTCGTAATGCCCACATGAATATCATAGTAGTCATCATGTCATATATATGCATTGTCATGCGCTCAATATTTTGTCAATTACCCAGCTGTAATTTGTTCACCCAGCATGTTAGTAATCTTTTATGGAGAGACACCACTAGTGAACTATGGACACCGGTCCATTCTTTTACACTGATAATACAACCAACTGCAATCATTGTTCCTATTCATTCTCTGCAATTAAACACTATTTTCCACACCATACGTTTAATTCTTTGTTTTCAGCAAGCCGGTGAGATTGACAACCTCACTGTTTCGTTGGGGCAAAGTAGTTTGATTGTGTTGTGTGCAGATTCCACGTCAGCGCGCCACTGACAACCTTCAGAAGTGATTTCTTACTCCTACTGGTTCGATTAAACCTTGGTTTCATACTGAGGGAAACTGCTGCTACACTGCTTCATACCTTCCTCTTGGGGTCTCCGAACGAACGTGTGATCCACGTCATCAAGCAAATTTTTCTGGCGCCGTTGCCGGGGAGCAAGAGGATTTCTGCAAGGGGAGTTTCACGCTTGCAATCTCTTTACTTTTTTATTGTCTTGTTTAGTTTATTTTTATCTTGTCTTGTTTGCTTTATTTATCAAAAACACAAAAAAATTAGTTGCTTAATTCGAATTGTTATTTTTCTGTTTTGTTTTAATTTTGCTAAAATGAGTACCCCTGAGAACACTAAGTTGTGTGATTTCACTAGCACGAACGACAATGATTTCATTAGTACACCTATTGCTCCACCAGCTGCTTCTAAAGCAGAATTCTATGAAATTAAACCTGCACTTTTAAATCTTGTTATGAAAGAGCAATTCTCTGGTGTTAGTACTGATGATGCTGCTGCTCACCTTAATAATTTTGTTGAACTTTGTGAGATGCAAAAGTATAAGGAAGTAGATGGTGATATTATTAAACTGAGACTTTTTCCTTTCTCTTTGAGAGGACGTGCTAAAGAATGGTTGCTATCTTTGCCTAGAAATAGTATTGATTCATGGACTAAATGCAAAGATGCTTTCATAGGAAAATATTATCCTCCTGCTAAGATCATATCTTTGATAAGTAGCATTATGAATTTCAAACAATTTGATAATGAGCATGTTGCTCAAGCTTGGGAGAGAATGAAATCATTGGTAAAGAATTGTCCCACCCATGGACTGACTGCTTGGATGATCATTCAAACCTTTTATGCAGGATTAAATTTTTCTTCAAGAAACCTATTGGATTCGGCCTCTAGAGGTACCTTTATGTCCATCACTTTGGGTGCTGCAACAAAGATTCTTGATGATATGATGATAAATTATTCTGAATGGCAAACCGAAAGAGCTCCACAAGGTAAGAAGGTAAATTATGTTGAAGAAATCTCTTCCTTGAGTGATAAGATTGATACTATTATGTCTATGCTTACAAATGGAAAAATGCATGTTGATCCTAATAATGTTCATTTAGCTTCTTTGGTTGCTCAAGAAGAGCACGTTGATTTGAACTTCATTAAAAACAATAACTTCAACAACAATGCTTATAGGAATAATTTTGGTAATAACAATTATAAGCCCTATCCTTCGAGTAGTGGCAATGGTTATGTTAATTCTTATGGTAATTCCTACAACAACAATAAGAGTGTACCCTCTGATCTTGAAGTCATGCTTAAGGATTTTATTAGTACACAAACTGCTTTTAATAAAACAGTTGAGGAAAAATTTGGGAAAATTGATGTTCTTGCCTCTAAAGTTGATAGTCTTGCTCTTGATGTTGATTTGATAAAAATTAAGAATATGCCTCGTGATGTTAAAGAGAGCAAAACTCTCAATGCCATACAAGTTAAAATTGACAACAATGTTAGGATGCTAGCTGAGTTGCATGCTAGGTGGGAAAGAGAGGATGAAATTGCTAAAAAGAATAATATTGCTAGAGTTTACACTATTATCACCACTAGCAATGCTGAAGTTTCAAATGTTAACAAACCTCCTACTCTTAATGGTAAATTAATTGGTGTTGGCAATCTTATATTTACTAATTGGAGGCACCGTAGAAAGCTCCACGTTAACTCTCACGCCGTAAAGAAAATCATCCGTAGGATCACCTTACGATCCATCTCAAGCCGTAGATTAATTATGTGTAGTCGCACGCACGGACTCTAGCAAAAAAAACAACTCCCCGTCCCGTACCCTAAATGTCCTAGAGTGCCATCCCGTAAGAAACCTCCTAGAGTATACCAAATAATATCACCGTTCCGCCGCCGCCGCCTGTACTTCGGTGCAACCTTCCTCGGTGATCGTCAACGCCCTAGCTGCAAGCTTTCTCCTCCGGTTTGTCGTCGCTTCACCGCTCTCGCCGCATACCGTCTGCACGCCGTCGCGGATCTGTTGCTCCTGCCATCTATGTCCGGATGATGCCTCCATACGAGCAGCAGTGTAACTGCTGTGGCAGCGGAGGCAACAAAGATAATGGCGACGATCACAGTGATGGTAACCATCGCGGTTTGGTCGCTGGTGGGCTGCCTCCTCCGTATCGGTGAGAAAAATAAGGCTTGAGACTTCTGTAAGCTCCCCGCATCTACTCTTATTCCTTTTAGCTACATCGTTCTATGCCTGCCATGCTTGATATGATCTGGCTTTGCTGCATGTCTCCATTAGATTTTGTTCTTTCTTCCCTGAATTAACATGGGTACTCAGTTAAAAATGATGCTGAAATAATTTGCCACAACAGGGGTAACAGATTAATTCATTACTGTCGCCTGTCGCTCTAGGTTTTGAAGTATCTGATTTGGAAGCTTTAGCTATACCTTCAGCAGATAAAAAGGATGCACACACGAATGTTGCTTTCTCAATTTTTTATGTGCAATTATGACCGTAGTACAATCCGCGACGACAAAATGGCTATTAGAGCGGAGGAGGAGGCACATCGACAGCAACTTGAATTAGATCGGGCGTCCGACATTGTGGTGACTGCTGAAGATTTAAATTGGAGGAATGACAACAGAGGTTGGAATCGTCGCTTATCGCACTTTATAGTACCTCATGCGTGACACAGGTAAGTAACCCATGATCGGACTGAATACATGCTCTATTCTGCAGTTCTTTGAATTAATTACAGAATACTCAATCAATCAGACAGCTCGCCAAATTAAGAATAAAATAAAGTTGGCATTTGTAGATGCCTATCTGTCTGTGCAATATAGAGACGGAAGACAGCAAGAAGGTTAACTATGCATCCTAGAGTGACACCATGTACTCCAGCGCAGCTACATGAAGACAATGAAGCACCGGACCTTCAAAGGAAACAAAACACCTGGACAATTTGGTTTAGGGTTTACAGGTGGCGTTCAGATGTTTTTCTATGTTACGTACCCCGTGTTAGCCATTCAGGAGTTGGCAGTTTTCTACCGCTTCTATCGAATATACACCAACTCTTATTATCTACAAGGTGTTTCTAATATTTCAGTCTTCCAGCGTAAAGCTGAGGAAGAGTGCCTAGACTTAAACTATTTATCCTATACATTATACATTAAGTTATACAACTTTTCCAGACTTCTCATATCATGACTAATAGAGTGTATAATCTTTTCTTTGAAGATCCCTAGCCAGACTTTGAAACTGTTGTACATACATATGATTATATAGATTTCAATGTACGTGGTTGCTTTGTTCTGTGGCATAGGGGCTCAAGGCTAGCATTTTTTTTTTCAATATAGCATATTCATATACGATTTTCCTGCAATTCTAAATAAGAAATCAATGTTTATTCGGTAGTTTTCCTGTAATAGTATAAATGATTTTCAGTCGCAACTCCAGTATATAGGAGGAAATCTGATAGGATTAATGTTAAAAAAGACATGTTGTATAACTTGACAAATTAGACAGCAATGTAGTCGGTTCAGGGTCACAGGTATGGCTGCAAGCGATCCTTATAAATTACAGTAATTATCTCCAATTTATTCATTTGAGTTAAATATATAAGGTTAGCCTTTTCCCGTAGGGAACATGTGAGCTCATATATAAACTTAAAGGTTGTGAATTCACTACACAATTACAAGCTAGATTAATGCCTCTCTGAATATCTACATGACACCGAACTTCAAACATAACAACTGCATGTTTGACGATGTGCTCTTTGATTGTAGTTTCTTTGGAACCGTGTTATGCTACCTAATGGAAGAAGTTCCAAATTTTCAGAGGACAAATGCACGGAAGGCGCAGACATGCTAGATACAGAGAAAAATAATCCATGACACTACCTGCAGTAACATATGAAGCTCATTCGTAATATCAAAACAGTATATTAGCATTATATTATCATTTTTTTTGTTTGTAAAATGGGATATTGTTTTTTATTATAACTCGGAACATCTAGACTGTTTTAAGTCCCGTGGCTATCATAATATTAGAAGGCATACTTTACTGCCTCTTAAACGTAATGTGTGCTTTGACTATTTGTGCCAGTATGGATTGCACCTTTAGGTCAGCCAATTAAAGTTACAGTTGGTATAATCAAAAGAAAAATTGATGGTGCCTTCCTTCGACCTATAAGGAAAGTTCCTCTTTTCACATATGCCAAATGACCAGAAGTTTTGAATTATTTTCTTTGCACAGTCTGATTCAGTTTTCTAATGATTATTTGACTGTCTGAATATGTGTTCAACCGAATTGTCACATAAGTTTAATTTCCTGGTGTTTGTCCTATTGAAAACCAAAGGGTATTTGCTTCTCTACACGACTTCTTGAAAGTGAAAGCCAAAACTTCTGCAAATTCGACTTTGTCGCATTACATTTTAATGCTCATTGTTGCTTTTGAGAAAAATATAAGAACACAATAATGGAAAATGTGCCGTCGTGCTGACATTTAGTTTAACTAGCTGTTAGCAGTACTAAAGAGCATCTGTGCTATCTCTATGTGAGCTTCCTAGGAATTTTGTGTGTCGTGCTACAAATTATTTAATGTTCAAAAAAATGATTTATTTCTTTCAATGCTGACTTTGTTGGGACACCACACATATACAGGAAGAATATGACTTTGTTGCTACATTACGGCTTTGTATCTTGACTCTTCAAACCATTTTGTTTTTTTCATGCTTTATTGTTTGGTAGGGTGATGAAACTACCAACTGACACATTTTTAGCACTTTGTCATGGTCTTTGAGATCTCGGGCATACTTATATTTTTTCAAAAAAGATAAAAATATTAAAGACTTTTCAATCTCTTTAGTTATGACATATATGATGTGAATGCTCAAGTTTCCGAAGTAACATTTGTTCCACCAAATTTGAACATAACATGAACAATATTGTAATACATTTGCAATTTTATGCAGCTTTCAAAAGGCAAAAAGCTAGCCCGTGCAGATGCACGGGTTGCCGACTAGTGTCTCTAGTTCTATTGCAAAATGTTTAAAATTGCCTGACAACACTGAAACTGTTCTTGATAAAAGTACAGAAATTTTTCAAAACATGGGAGACAATGGTCCCATTACCTTTGATAATAATGATTTTGATTTTGATGGTTGCAATATTTCTGAAGTAATTAAGTTCTTGCAAAAGCTAGTTAGAAGTCCTAATGCTAGTGCTATAAACATGGCTTTTACTAAACACATTACTAATGCTCTCATGCAAGTTAGGGAAGAGAAATTAAAACATGAAGCTTCTATCCCTAGGAAGTTAGAAGATGGTTGGGAGCCCATCATTAAAATGAAGGTGAATGATTTTGATTGCAATGCTTTATGTGATCTTGGTGCTAGTATTTCTGTTATGCCTAAGAAACTTATGATATGCTTGATTTAGCACCTTTGGAACACTGTTATTTGGATGTTCACCTTGCTGATAATACTATAAAGAAACCTTTGGGGAGAGTTGATGATGTTTTTATAATGGTTAACAATAACCTTGTCCCCGTTGATTTTGTTGTTTTGGATATTGAATGCAATGCTTCTTGTCCTATTGTTTTGGGAAGACCTTTTCTTAGAACTGTTGGTGCTATTATTGATATGAGAGAGGGGAATATTAAATATCAATTCCCACTCAAGAAAGGTATGGAACACTTCCCTAGAAAGAAGATGAAGTTACCTTTTGATTCTATTGTTAGAGCAAATTATTCTGTTGATGCTTCATTACTTGGAAACACTTGATTCTTACTTTCTGCGCCTAGCTGAAAGGCGTTAAAGAAAAGCGCTTATGGGAGACAACCCATTATTTTATTTCTGCAATTTTTCTTTTCTTTTTGAGTCAAGGAGTTGTTTACTTCTGTAACAATTCCTTTGTATCTTTATTTTATCGCATTGTTGTGCCAAGTGGAGCCTCTAATAGGAAGATGATGCTAGATTTGGATTTCTGCTGTTCACCGTTTTACTTCTGTAAAATCACAGAAAAATTATTTAAATCTGCAAATTTTTGTGTGTGATCCTCAGATATGTACGCATCTTTCGTTAGTTTTGTTTTTCGATCTGAGCAACGTAAGTGCCTCGAAAAAATTCGTCTTTACACTGTTCTGTTTAGACAGATTCTGTCTTTTATTTTTCGCATTCTCTCTTTTACTAGTGTTGAGTGGAATTCTTTTTTAGGGTGAAGAGCTTCACATAACATCAGTGGCAGTAGTTAATGTTAAAAGTAACGGTCATGTTTGTGTCCTTATAGAACATGTGAGTTTTTGATTGTGCACTAACCCTCTAATGAGAATTACTCTGAGTTTGGTGTGGCGGAAGTTTTCAAGGGTCAAGAGAGAAGGATGATATAATGTGATCAAGAAGAGTGAAGAGCTTAAGCTTGGGGATGCTCCCATGGATCACCCCAGCATATTTCAAGAAGACTCAAGCGTCTAAGCTTGGGGATGCCCAAGGCATCCCCTTCTTCATCAGCAACTTATCAGGTCATCTCTAGTGAAACTATATTTTAATTCTTTCACATCATATGTGCTTTACTTGGAGCGTCTGTGTGCTTTTATTTTCAGTATTTTTCTTATGGTCAACTTGATTGGACCCTAGCATTCTTGATTGGGAGAGAGACACGCTCCGCTTTTTCATATGAATACTCCTATTCTTCACTTATACTTGTTGAGTATTCTTATCTAGCTATTGCTATGCTTTTAGCTCCTGTTTTGCATGCATCTCTTATTCAGAGCTGTTAGTTCTTTTAAAGAAAGTACTCTCTTGCTTCACTTATAATTGTTTGGAGAGTTTATGTTGAAATAAATTGATTGGTGTTTGGTTGGAACAGAAAATGTTGCATGTGGTAGATGGTATAATGGAAAAAGCTTACATATTCTTGTAGATCACTGTATTGGATAATTTGATACTTGTCAATTGTTTTGAGTTATCAAGTAGTTCATGTTTAAGCTTTTGTATCATGTAGTTAAAACCTATTAATGAAGAACTACCGTAAAGCTCGTTGAAATTTGGTTTGCATGATTGGTATCTCTAAGGTCTAGATATTTTCTAGTAAAAGGGTTTGGTTAACAAGGAAGACAGTGTAGAGTCTTATAATGCTTGCAATATGTTTTCATATAAGTCTTGCTGTGTCGGTTGATATCCTGTGTTTGCTTCAAATAACCTTGCTAGCCTAAACTCTGTACTGAGAGGGAATGCTTCTCGTGCATCCAAAACCTTGAGCCAAAATCCATGCCATCTGTGTCCACCATAACTACCTATATGTGGTATTTCCTTGCCATTCCAAGTAAATTTTTCATGTGCTACCTTTAAACTATTCAAAAATTATTACTCCTATTTTGTGTCAATGTTTACCAAGCTCATGAGGACGGGGTGGATGTCTTTATGTCAACTGTCAAACAGACTTTACCACCGGACTAGCGGCATATACATCCGCTTATCCATTAATTTTGCAAAAAGAGCTGGCAAATGGGGTGCCCAGTCCCAATTAATTACAACTTTAACCGCTTAATTCTCTTCACATTTTTGCCCTGATTTATCAGTCAAGCAATGACAAACAGTGAAATATCTGCATGTGTAAACAAAAGAGAAGAGGGATGATCTGCCTTGCTGGTAGAAATAACGTCCTTCATGGGAGCCGCTCTTAAAAGTCTGGTTGGCAGGGGTCATATTGTACTTTCCATTTTCTGATTCGTTGACAATTAACAAACACCTCCCAAAACTTATTTTTACTCTCTACATGATTTCAAAAACTTAAAAAGCTCTAGCACATGATTTAATCCCTGCTTCCCTCTGCGAAGGGCCTTTCTTTTACTTTTATGTTGAGTCAGTTTTCCTACTTCTTTCTATCTCAGAAGCAAACACTAGTGTCAACTTTGGTGCAACAATTTTTATATGCTTGTATATTGCACTTATTATATTGCTTTGTGTTGACAAATATCCATGAGATATATATGTTGAAAGTTGAAAGCAATTGCTGAAGCTTAAATCTTCCTTTGTGTTGGTTAAATACCTTTTACTTAGAATCTATTGCTTTATGAGTTAACTCTTATGCAAAACTCTTTGATGCTTGTCTCGAAAGTACTATTCATGAAAAGTTTTTGCTTATATGATTCAGTTGTTTGCTCATTATCTACTTGCTAGCAAACTATAGACCATTGACCTGGATCACTTCATTCATAACATGTGCTTTACAATACTATTTGATCAAGATTATGATTGTAGCATGTCACCTCAGAAATTATTTTGTTTTTATCGTTTTACCTACTCGAGGACGAGTAGAACTAAGCTTGGGGATGCTTGATACGTCTCAAACGTATCTATAATTTCTGATGTTCCATGTTGATATTATACCAATTGTTACATGTTTTATACACTTCATAGCATTTTTATGCATTTTCTGGGACTAACCTATTAACAAGATGCCACAGTGCCAGTTCCTGTTTTCTGCTGTTTTTGTATTCAGAAAAGCTATTCTGGAAATATTCTCGGAATTGGACGAAACTTGGACAGACCTCCTATTTTTCCAACACGTACACAGAGTCCAAAGGAGAGACAGGGACGAGAGGAGGCCCACACCATGGGCGACGCGACCCCCCTCCAACCGCGCCGTGGTGTGGTGTGGGCCCCTCGGGTCGCTCCAGCCGCCGCCCTTTCGCCTATTTATTCATCTTCACGGGAAAACCCTAGACACCCGAGCCATTATCCACGAAAAGTTCCAGAGACGCCGCCGCCGTCAACCCTAGCTCGGGAGGGTTCAGAAGCTCTTCCCGGCACCCTGCCGGAGAGGGGAATCATCACCGGAGGGCTCTACATCACCATGCCTGCCTCCGGAGTGATGCGTAGAGTTCATCTTTGGACTACGGGTCCATAGCAGTAGCTAGATGGTTGTCTCTCCACTTTATGCTATCATGTTTAGATCTTGTGAGCTGCCTATCATGATCAAGATCATCTTATTGTAATGCTACATGTTGTGTTTGCTGGGATCCGATGAATATTGAATACTATGTCAAGTTGATTATCAATCTATCTTATATGTTATTTATGATCTTGCATGCTTTCCGTTACTAGTAGATGCTTTGGCCAAGTAGATGCTTGTAACTCCAAGAGTTAGTATTTATGCTAGATAGTGGGTTCATGCCTCCGGTAATCTGGGAGAGTGACAGCAACTTCTAAGATTGTGGATGTGCTGTTGCCACTAGGGATAAAATAACCGATACTTAGCTTAAGGGTGCGCCGTTAGGTCTAATGCATTTGTTTACATTACGCACATTACTTAATGCGATTATCCGTTGCTTGCAACTTAATACCAACGGGGAACTCGGTATGACAACCTGGAGGTGGATTGTTAGTCATAGACGCTGTTGGATAACGGTCTATGTATTTTGTCGTAATGCCCACATGAATATCATAGTAATCATCATGTCATATATATGCATTGTCATGCGCTCAATATTTTGTCAATTGCCCAGCTGTAATTTGTTCACCCAGCATGTTAGTTATCTTTTATGGAGAGACACCACTAGTGAACTGTGGACCCCGGTCCATTCTTTTACACTGATAATACAACCAACTGCAATCATTGTTCCTTTTCATTCTCTGCAATTAAACACTATTTTCCACACCATACGTTTAATTCTTTGTTTTCAGCAAGCCGGTGAGATTGACAACCTCACTATTTCGTTGGGGCAAAGTAGTTTGATTGTGTTGTGTGCAGGTTCCACGTCAGCGCGCCACTGACAACCTTCAGAAGTGATTTCTTACTCCTACTGGTTCGATTAAACCTTGGTTTCATACTGTGGGAAACTGCTGCTACACTGCTTCATACCTTCCTCTTGGGGTCTCCCAACGAACGTGTGATCCACGTCATCAGCGAGCCCATTCTTCCAAGGCTTCCTCCATACCTTCGGCTTACAGCCGCACCACCTCGGGGCTAACTCCCTAGCCTCGCTGAGCTACTTCGCCACCATCTACGAGGGGTGGCTCGGCATCTGGCCAAATCTCTCTCTTTTCTGCCGGCTGCATTACCTCCGCGCCCGTATCTCGGCGACAAGGAGGAGGCGGGCTTCGTCGACTGCAGGGCCGCAATCGTCTACAGCCGGCCGCAGTCGAAGCTGTCGGGCAGGCAAAAAACCGGACACGGTAAAGGAGTGGCAGCGGACGTACTTCTACATCCGCAACCTGAAGGCGGGGGAAGGACCACATCCGCCTGCCGGCGTTCCAGCCGGCTGCACCCGTGAGGGACAATTGGGGCCTGAAGAAATTCGGCGACCAGACGGAGGTCGACCAGATGCTCGACCGAATCGAAGCACTCTTCACGAAGGAAGGGCTGACCACTCGGGATCCGACCCTCTGCTGGCTCCACAACCGGATCGCGCCACTGCAAGGCAGGTCTCACAAGATCTGCCATCTGGACGGGCGCCTCGATCCCACCCGGCTGACCTGGAAGAGGTGGAAGCTGGAGGCTCTGAACGGCTGGCTCCGGCACGTCGCCAAGGAGGAGAGGGTGGCGGAGAACTGGAAGTACGGCAAATCGCCGTACACTCGCAGGAAGCGGGCGCCCAAGGTACGATCACTAGTACAGAACGACACATCGGAAACGGGCCAAAAACCCCTTCGGCAACGGAGAAAGGGTCCGTGTCCCCGCCTCTGTCACTGATGTGAAGCCTCACAATGGCAACGGAGATTTTTATCGTTTGCAATAAGTTTAGCAATGGGCATAATATATAACCGTTGCCTTTATTCTTTACATCAGATACGGAGATTAGTTTTGACCGTTTGTAATGAGGGCTAAAGGAAACAAAAAAAAAGCCGGTGACGCCTGCTGCACCATCGACGGAGCCCTGTGGTTCCTGCTTGACGGCCGCCGGTTCTTCACCTTCCTCTTCGCCCAGCTTCATTGCGTGGTCTTCTTCTACCTATTTAGTACTGCACAAAAGTCTTGCTCCTGGAGGCGCCGGCTTCAGTGGACCGTGTGGACGGAGCCCCGCTCCTACGTCTTCACGGCTGCCGCATAGTCTCCAGGTTTCCTCCTCGCCCTAAAGGAGATGAAAAAAATCAAAATGTAAGCTCCTTCATCTCTATACACAAGACATATGCTTCTTCATCGGCATTACAGAAAATAGAACTAATTACAACTAGAACATAGCCTAAACAATGCCTCATATATAGGTAGATTGGACACACAAATTCCAGGGATGGAGCAAGCGAGCCAAGTAGGATGTACAAGATCGATGTGTATTTGTGCATATCACAAGGATCACTAGCGCCACCCCCGGATCACACGGTGTCACCTAATTTTAAACATCGGCATAACAGAAACAAAGCTAAAATCAGAGCAAATGCCTACTAAAAACAGAGCAAATCCATGGATAAACAATTAGCTACTTACAACTAGAAAACAGCTAAAATCTATGTGTAAACAATGCCTACTAAAAACAGAGCAAATCTATGAATAAACAATTAGCTACTTACAACTAGAAAACAGCTAAAATCTATGTGTAAACAATGCCTACTAAAAACAGAGCAAATCTATGGATAAACAATTAGCTACTTACAACTAGAAAACAGCTAAAATCTATGTGTAAACAATGCCTACTAAAAACAGAGCAAATCTATGGATAAACAATTAGCTACTTACAACTAGAAAACAGCTAAAATCTATGTGTAAACAATGCCTACTAAAAACAGAGCAAATCTATGGATAAACAATTAGATACTTACAACTAGAAAACAGCTAAAATCTATGTGTAAACAATGCCTACTAAAAACAGAGCAAATCTATGGATAAACAATTAGCTACTTATAACTAGAAAACAGCTAAAATCTATGTGTAAACAATGCCTACTAAAAGCAGAGCAAGTCTATGGATAAACAATTAGCTACTTACAACTAGAAAACAGCTATCCTACTGAACTGGGTCTTACATTAGACGAGGCGGGCTCGCCTAGCGCCGGCCTCCCCTGGCGGCGCCTTGCCCTCGCCGTGGACCAAAGAGAGGGTTATGGCGGCCCGGAGGTCAGACTGGTAGACCGCCTCCTCGGCGCGTTCGACCTGGGTCGACGCCTCGAAGAGGAGGACCGCCGCCTCCAGATCGGCCTCGCCCTGACGACGCTTGGCGTCCTCGCGCTCGAAATCGGCGCGGGAGAGTTGGCAAGCGATCTCCAGATCACGATCCTCCTCCTCTTCCTCTTCCTCTTCCTCCTCGTCGGAGGACGAGGACGAGGAGGAGGAGGAAGACGGATGGCGGCCGGGGTACATCGCCTGGCGGATCTCGCGTAGCTGCAATGGTGGCCAAATGAGCGGGTGCGGCCGGAGCCTTCGCCGTGCGGACGAGCGCCAAGTCTGTGGGACCGGCCCGCGGGGGCCGGATCGGCGGCGGACTGTTCCGCAAGCTCGTCCCGCAACACCAGCTGACGCTGCTGCTGCCTGAAGGCCCGGGGTGGGGCGGCCACGGCCGCGGCCGCGGTCACGGCCGCGATGGCCGGATCTACTAGCGCCGACGGTGGAAGCCATGCGAGAGAGTGGAGAGAGAGGAGACTGTGCGGCGGCTAGGGTTGGAAGTGAGTGAGAGTGAGAGTGAAGGGCATAGTAGGTTCTTATAGGCTGGCTGTCGGGCTGCTTCTAATGGCAACGGAGATTACGAAACTGTCCGTGTGCGATGAGCACACGTCGGTAACGGAGGTAAACTAACCTCCGTTGCCAACATATATTCCACTATTCACCCGTTGCCGATGTTGTGGGCCTGCTTTACGGCCCAGTGCGGGCACGCGGGGGATGTCGCGATTTACCGTCGCCTAACTCCTGCCGTTGCCATAGAGGGGTATCCGATGTGTCGTTCTGTACTAGTGGATGTCTTTGCTTGTACTTGCGCCTTTTCTTTTATGCCTCGGCCGGCTGCTCATCAAGCCGGTTGCGCAGCTCTTCAAGATCCAGCTGGAGGAGGACGGGCCCAACGGCCCCCAGTTCCGACCGAACATCCAGCTGGATACGGCTGCGCCTGGGGAGGGCCAGTCGGAGGGCGAGGAGGAGGTCGCTGCGGCCGAGGGCGGCGGGAATGGCGAGGGCGAGGATGACGAGCGGCCGGGGGGGGGGGGGGGCGGCGCCGCGCCGAAGGCGGCCAGGCGGACGACCCGCCGTCTGACCAGGCACCGGTTGGCGGGGGTGAGGTCAGCAACGCGCCGCCGGCTGCTCGGGTAAGCCGGTTGCCTCTAGCTCTAGCGTTGATGAAATCCAAAAGCCCGTGGTAGTCATTGATCTCTCAGACACTGAGAGTATTGCCGTCCATGCGGAGTACCCACCGTCCATGCGGGACGGCCAGCTAGGGCCGCAGAGGAACGTGGGGTGCCCACGGTGACGTTGGCCTTGGAGCGTAGTGCCGGCCGGTCCCCTTAACACCAAAGAGGAAATCCTTGTAGTCCGGAGCGGGTGGCACAGCTTTATTGACCCCTTTAATCACCAAAATGGCAACTGCGGCGTCGTCGTCACCGCGCGCAGGCGCGCGTCACTCTGCGGCCGCTGCAGAGCCCATGTGCGCTCTGCAGAGGTTGCTTTGCAGCGAAGCGATCTACACGAGGGCTTAGACGCCCTGTAGAGAATTCGGCGTTGACCTCTCCCCAGGGAGATTTCCTTGAAGAGGGGCACAGTGGATATGGCCTCCGCAGGCCTCTGCTGCCTCAAATGCCCTCGCGAGGCAATGAGCCTCGCGAGGCTCTCCAGGCCGTAGGCTTGGTCCTTAGCGAAAATTCGCCATCAAGTGTCGAGGGCCGTATAGGACAGGCCCTGCACACCCTGGATTTCACTGGGCCGACACTGAAGCAACCGGTGGACTTCGCCCTCTTCCTCTTCGAGCCGGCGGGACTCCTCCAGGGCGTCTAGGCGGTCACGAGCATCGGGGCCGTATGCCGGGCCTAGGTCACCCAGCCGGTCGTGGATGGTTCCCTTGCGAGCAGCCGGTTGGTCGTGGTAGTTGTCGTGGGTTTGTCACGTCAGGTGTCATAGATGACTTTGTAGGTGTGGGATTATGCGAGTCAAGCATCTCCGAGCTTGGGATCGCAGGAACAAAGATCAACACAGATTTACCCAGTTCGGCCCCCTCAATGTGAGGTAAAAGACCTACTTCCTGCCTACCCTAGATTGGTATTGATATGATAATCGAGGTGTTACAATGGAGGCGATCCGATCTGGTACTCGCCGTATGAGCTAGGGTTTAGGGTTGATCGCTTGACCTACCCCTAAGTCCTGCGAGTCCTCTTTATATACACAGAGGTCGTCAGGTTACAAGAGTTCTACACGAAGCCTGATTATCTTTCTTGTCTTCCAAGGCAAGTTTGCACCGACCTTCTGGAACTTTCCTTATCGAGTCGCGATGCGAGATTGGCCCATCTTTCAGGGCCCAATAATGATAGCGCAGCCTTAAGCCTGTTAAGTCGCGGGTTAATCATTCCCCCGACATTAGCCCCCAAGCGTGGCCTGAACTTCATAGTATTTCTTGATCTTGAATGTTTAGGCCGCGCTTTTCCTTATTTCGCGACTTATAATTGTGCAGGATTGGCCTTGACTCGCACCTGGAAGATCATCTGACTTCGTGAGCTTCTTTGTTAGAGTAGCCTGATAGCTTCAGAACTTGATGACGATCCATCTTCAAATTTTTGATGATAATATGATGTAGCCCCCAAGGATTGAGAGGATGTAATGTAATCATCTCAATTCTTCTCAGAGAATTCTGAAGGTCATCACCTGTAACTTGATATCATGAATAAAACAATTGTTAAGATACAAGTAATTGTAATTGGTGTTGCCGTACTATAAGCAGTACATCGACCTCTAGTTAGGCCATCTGAATCCTTAAGTGGGCACTCGCGCGACTCAGTATTTCCTAGGAACATGTGTGTTCAGGGTCGAGAGCGGCCATGATAGGCAATCAAGCTCGATTGACGCCACACCCCAGTACTTTGGCCACATAATGCGAGTAGCAATCCAACTTAAGGTAAATTTGATAATTGCCAATAAATTGGCTGTTTCAGGGTAACAAAGACCCCAAGAAACATAATGATATTGCCATGATAGGCTAAGCTATGATAAGCTTTGATTATGATGACACATAAGGTCGCGCCTTGGCAACCGAGTGTTATACATAGGGTTGGATCGCGCGTAGGTGGCGATCCATGGTGATACATGGGGTCGGTCGCGCCTAGGTGGCGACCAGAGATGATACAAAGTTTACGGCCGCGCCTAGGTGGCAGCCGGTTTCTGATACAAGGGTCGATCGCGCCTGGGTGGCGATCAGATGTTGCATAGGTCGCGCCTAGGTGGCGACCAAAGTTGAAGTTCTAGCCCTGAGTGGCTGTGATGATACTCAGCTATAAAGCTGGAAAGGATGATGCTTGGCTCTGATTAGCCTTTTCTTATGTATAGTACGGTCGCAGGTGTGCGACGTTCCAAGGGCGAGGTGCCTCGAGACGATCCTCGAAATCATGGCGTTTGCTTTCTTCCCTTACATCCAGCAGATAGTACGACCCATTGTTTAGCTTCTTGCTGATGATGTAGGGTCCTTCCCATGGAGAGGACAGCTTATGCATTCCCTTGTGATCTTGTTTAAGTCGCAGTACTAGGTCGCCTTCTTGAAAGGTGCGGGTTTTGATGCGTCTGGCATGATAGCGTCGCAAGTCTTGTTGATATACCGCTGACCTTGATGCTGCCAAGTCTCTAACCTCTTCTAATGTGTCCACCGAGTCTTGCCGAGCTATCTCATTATCTGTCTCGATGTAAGCCGCAACTCTTGGTGAATCATGTATGATGTCGCTGGGCATGACTGCTTCTGCTCCATAGACCATGAAATATGGTGTAAATCCTGTGGATCTGTTAGGGGTTGTTCTTAAGCTCCACAGTACTGCTGGCAATTCTTCCACCCAACATCCTGGAGATGCTTCGACCTTTTCAATAAGGCGCGGCTTAATTCCATGGAGAATTTCCTGGTTAGCTCGCTCAGCTTGTCCATTGCTCTGCGGGTGTGCTACTGACGTGAGGTCCAATCTTATCCCATTGTCTGCGCAAAATATCTGTGTAGCCCCTTCAGAGGTGTTGCTCCCATTGTCTGTAATGATACTATGGGGGTACCCAAGCGGAATATGACCTTCTTCAAGAACTTGACTGCTGTTTCAGCCTCGCAATCTCCCACAGGTTCTGCTTCTATCCACTTTGTGAATTTGTCCACCATGACTAGAGGTGAGTTTTTCCGTTTGAAGACCGTCTGAAGGGCCCTACCATGTCAAAACCCCATACGGCAAAAGGCCATGTGATGGGTATTGTGCGAAGTGCTTGAGCTGGCATATGATCTTGCCTAGCGTATCTTTGACATCCATCGCACACTCTGACAATTTGCTCTGCATCTGCTAATGCTGTTAACCAGAAGAATCCATGTCGGAACGCCTTTGCCACCAAAGATCTTGACGAAGCATGATGGCCACAATCGCCTGAATGAATTTCGTGCAAGATTTTTCGTCCCTCTTCTGGTGAGACACATCTTTGGAATGCTCCTGACACGCTGCGCTTGTATAATTCGTTGTTGATGATTGTATAGGCCTTTGATCGTCGTATGATTTTGCGCGCCTCAATCTCATCGTCTGGCAGCACTCCGCGACTTAAATATGCCATGTATGGCTCTGTCCATCCTGGCTGTTCATGCAGGGCTGCGACTAAAGTTGAATCGTCCTCTGGCTCTGCAATGTCAATCTCTGCTGGAGGTTTGACTGATGGATTGTGCAGTTCATCCAGGAAAACATTGGGTGGGACTGACTGTCTGTTGGATCCAAGCCGAGACAGGGCATCTGCAGCTTCGTTTTGTCTCCGATCAATATGTTCAACTTGGTATCCAGTGAAATGTCCAGCAATTCTGTCCACCTCTCTTCTATATGCAGCCATGTTCGCATCCTTGCTGTCCCACGTTCCAGAGACCTGCTGTGCCACCAAGTCTGAATCGCCAAAACAGCGTATGCGACTGATGTTCATCTCCTTTGCTATACGTAGACCATGAAGCAGTGCCTCGTACTCCGCCACGTTATTTGTGCAGTTGAAGTGTATCTGTAGCACATACCGCAGCTTGTCTCCCTTGGGAGATGTTAGAACAACTCCAGCCCCCGAGCCTTGCAACTGTCTTGACCCATCAAAATGCATGGTCCAGTATTTGGTTTCTGCCATGCTAGGAGCGACTTGGATTTCTGTCCAATCGTTAATAAAATCTGCAAGGGCTTGCGACTTAATTGATGTGCGCGGCTCGTAGCTGATGTGATGTGGTCCCAACTCGATCGCCCACTTAGCGACTCTTCCAGTAGCTTCTCGATTACGATGATATCTGCCAATGCTGAACTAACCACAGTTATTGGATGTTCTTGGAAGTAGTGCTTCAGCTTGCGACTCGCCATGAACACTCCAAACACCAACTTCTGCCACTGTGGGTAACGCTGTTTGGAAGCTGTGAGGACTTCGCTCACGTAATATACTGGTCTCTGGACAGGGTATTCCTTTCCGTTCTTGTCTCTCCACAACCATGACAGCGCTCACAGCACGGGAATTTGCCGCTATGTATAGTAGCATGGCTCTTTATCCTTTGGAGCCGCCAGAACTGGAGCATTTGTCAATTGATGTTTCAAGGCTGTCAGAGCTTCGTCGGCCTCTGCGTCCCAAACGAAGGTGTCTGATTTTTTCAACAGTCTGTACAAAGGTAGTGCTTTCTCTCCCAATCTTGATATAAAGCGACTCAAAGCTGCTACGCAGTAAGTCGCTGCACATCTTTTATCTTTTCTGGTTTTGGAGATCCATCACGGCCTTTATCTTGTCAGGGTTGGCCTCAATGCCTCTTTCTGATACTATGAATCCCAATAGCTTTCCTGCTGGTACTCCAAAGACGCACTTTGTGGGGTTGAGCTTCATGTTGTATTTTCTGAGATTTGTGAATGTCTCTGCCAGATCACTAATAAGATCCTGGCTAACTTGCGACTTAACCACAATATCATCCACGTAGGCGTGAACGTTGCGACCTATTTGCTCATGTAGACAATTCTGAATGCATCTTTGGTAAGTCGCACCTGCGTTCTTCAACCCAAAGGGCATGCTGACATAACAAAAAGCTCCAAAGGGTGTGATGAAGGACGTCTTTTCTTGGTCCTCCCTCTTCATCTTGATTTGATGGTAGCCTGAATAGGCGTCCAAAAAGCATAACAGCTCGCACCCAGCAGTTGAATCAATCACTTGGTCGATTCGCGCAAAGCAAATGGATCCTTTGGACAAGCTTTGTTAAGACTGGTGTAATCAACGCACATTCGCCACGTACCGTTCTTTTTCATAACCAATACTGGGTTTGCCACCCATCCGGATGGTATACCTCCGTGATGAATCCTGCAGCCAGCAAGCGAGCTATTTCCTCTCCTATTGCCTTTCTCTATCATCGTGGAAACGCCGTAGTGGCTGCTTCACTGGTTTAGCCGCAGGGTTCACTTTGAGGCTATGTTCTGCTAATTCTCTTGGTACCCCTGGCATATCTGACGGCTTCCATGCGAAGATGTCCTTATTTTCCTGGAGAAAAGCGACGAGGGCCTTCTCCTGCTCTTCTTCCATGTGTGCTCCAATGCTGGTTTGCTTGGATGAGTCGCCAGGAACAAGATTTATCTGCTTAGTGTCCTGGGCCGCTTTGAATTTCATTGGTGGCTCGGCAGATGGCGTGGTAACTACACTCATGTCGTTTGGGTCCACCTGCGACTTATAACCTTTTAGCTCTTCCGCGGCACAGGCGGATTCTGCGAAGGCCGCATCTCCCTTTTCACATTCTATCGCTTTTTCTCTATCTCCGTACACTGTGATGACCCCTTTTGGTCCTGGTATCTTCAACTGTAGGTACACGTAGCATGGCCTGGCCATAAACTTAGCAAAGGCCGTTCTTCCAAACAAGGCGTGATATGGGCTTTGGAATTTTACCACTTCGAAGCATAGGAATTCGCTTCTAAAGTTCTCTTCTGTCCCAAAAGTTACCCCTAGGGTTATTTTCCCCTGGCCGTGCGGACCTTCCTGGGACAATGCCGTGAAACACTGTTGACGTGGGCTGCAGGCTGGAATCCTTGAGTCCTAGACGCTGGAACGTATCGTAGTACAAGATATTAATGCTGCTTCCTCCATCCATAAGCACTTTGGTCAGCTTGTATCCTGCAACGTACGGTGCCACAACCAGTGCCAACTTGCCAGGTTCCCGTACTTGTGGCGGGTGATCGTCGCGACCCAGGTTACCGTATTCTGACCACCTTAACCAATTGGGTGTTGCTGGTATCACGGCGTTCACCTGCTGACTTCTGCGGCTCAATTTCTCTTCCCTTTTGGAGGTATCGATAACTATTGTGTGATACTGCCCCGTTGCCTGGGGTTACTCGCGCCGTGCTGCCCAATATTTGTGTTATGAGCCGCACTAGGGTTTCCTTCATGGGAATTCCCCCCGTGTGGCTTCTTCTTTCCACTTCTTTAATAGTGGCATTGCGCCTTGGTATGGTCCGCTGGCCGTCCATCACCTGTCGCATGAAGGTCGCATGGCCGGTTGAAAACTTCTTGCATATTGATTGGACGGGAGCCGTATCCTCGACCCCTTCCACGCTGGCCTCTGAATCCTCCACGCGCATTGGCGACGAGCCCTGAGTGACCATCTTCGTTTTTGCGTTTGTTTTGATTCGCGTTGTTGTGGCTTGTTTGCTGCTGCTGGGGCTTGTTGGAGTTTTTCTTTCCTTTGGCAGCAACCTCCTCTTCTTCTCCGTCTGACGCTCTCTGGTTTTATCTGAGCTGGCATATTTGTTAGCCGCAGCCATCACCTCGCTGAGGCTCTTGACTTTATCCTTCATGCGACCCAGCTTATGAATCAGCGGCTCAAACTTGCAGTTTTTCTCCATCACCAGGACGGCTGAGCTTGGTGGTATATTATCTGAGGAGTGTATTATTTCTGCCACCCTTTTCATCCAATGGCGACTTGACTCGCCTTCCTTCTGGACACAACGCTCTAGATCTTCTATATTGCAGAGTCGTTGCAAGTTCCTTGGAAGTTCTTAACGAAGGCATCCTTCAGTTCCTCCCAAGTATTTATAGAGTTGGGAGGCAAATTTTGCAGCCATATGTGCGCTGCACCTTCTAGCATCATGTTGAGGTACCTTGCACATATTTCCTCTGAGGCGTTCAAATGCTCATCCCCATCTCGTAATTGTTCAGCCAGGTGGTTGGATCCATGCTGGCGTTATAGTTTGCCACCTTGCGTGGCCCTTTGAAATCTTCAGGAAAAGGTTCCGATCTGATCCTTTCAGTGAAACACGCCGGTCCCTTGAGTCGCGAGGACAGGGCTGTGGGCGCGCCGCGGGGTTATCTGCGGGCCGCGTTTGCACCACTGGCATTCGCGCTGTTCTGCGACTTGCTCCTGCTGCCTCTGTGCGACTCCTGATACGTTCTCTGGTGGCCTGCTTTGGACGCTTCTTTCTGCTGCAATCCTGTGATTGGCTGGTACGAGGGGCAGCTGTGCTTCGGCTTCCGCCCTATTGGCTTGTTGCAGGACTGCCGTACTTAGCATCTGAATCGCGCGCCGCGCCTCAGCATTGACCGGGTCATCGCCTGTTGGTACCATCTGAGTCAAGATATTAGCCGCAGCATACATATTATCGACAGGGTTCTGGTAATGGCCCTGCGGGGTGTGAAACCTCCTTGGTTGTTGCTGGGTCTCTTGATTTGTTGGTACCCTTCCTTCCGCAGTCGTCTGGATTCCCGTCCCGCGGCTGGAGTGAGCGGGATTTCCACTGTTGGTTGAGTCGCGCGCAGTTGTGTTTGCGGGTCAACCTGTCGTTGAGTCGCAGCCAGCGCGGCTACTCTCTGCCGCTCCTGTTGGATTCCTTGGTTTATCTGATCGAGCCTGCGGCTCTTCTTCCATCCTTCGAACCTCATACAGGAGCTCGGCCCTGGCGGCCTCAATTTCTGTTGCACGGAGGGCGGCGTTCGTGGCTGACACAGGGACAAGAAGTGGGTTGCTTGGGGGTGCCGATGCCTCGGTTTCTCCAGCAGTTCCTGATGCACCTGCTCCTCCGGTGTAAACCGCGACTTGCGCCTCTCTTGATCTGGTGATAACGTGATTTCTGGTGGGTAACCCCAGCAACTTTCTTCAAAGGCAGGTATAATGGACCCAAACTCTTGCGAGTCCATGCTTTCCACGGATTCTTCCCCATCATCGGCGACTTCTTCTACTGAATCGCCTTCTTGGACCGAGCTAATGGACCTGCCACCGATGAAGCCGACGAAGACGTTGATGGATCCAAACGGGATGACGTGGCCGGTCTCCAAGTAATCTGCTTCCGGCCCCCAGCTTGAATCGTCGATGAGGGGTGTGCCATTGACCGTGAATACGGCCAACAAATCTTCAGCTCCCTTCATGGATCCTGCGCGGAACGTGACGCTCTTGACCGCAGGCCCCACGGTGGGCGCCAACTGTCGTGGGTTTGTCACGTCAGGTGTCATAGATGACTTCGTAGGTGTGGGATTATGCGAGTCAAGCATCTCCGAGCTTGGGATCGCAGGAACAAAGATCAACACAGATTTACCCAGGTTCGGCCCCCTCAATGTGAGGTAAAAGACCTACTTCCTGCCTACCCTAGATTGGTATTGATATGATAATCGAGGTGTTACAATGGAGGCGATCCGATCTGGTACTCGCCGTATGAGCTAGGGTTTAGGGTTGATCGCTTGACGCTTGACCCGTCTAAGTCCTGCGAGTCCTCTTTATATACAGAGAGGTTCGTCAGGTTACAAGAGTTCTACACGAAGCCTGATTATCTTTCTTGTCTTCCAAGGCAAGTTTGCACCGACCTTCTGGAACTTTCCTTATCGAGTCGCGATGCGAGATTGGCCCATCTTCGAGGCCCAATAATGATAGCGCAGCCTTAAGTCGCTGTTCGAATAGGTCGCGGGTTAATCATCCCCCCGACAGTAGTTGTACTGGCCATCGCCAGCAGCCGGCGCGTGGTTGTAGTTCTGACCGCCACCGGCAGCCGGCGCGTTGAAGCGACTTGGCTTGGAGTTGATGCTGCCGCGCGATTCCCACCCGGCTGGGGGCTTGCCGGGGCTGGACATGCGGCGACGATGCCTGACGATCAAATCGAGTTGCACCGGGTGGAGGGGCGCCAGGCGGAGGAGGTGGAGGAGGGGGTGAGTTCATCGCGGACGCGGCCTGGTTCTGGCGAAACTGGTGATCGGCTGTGTCGAGGAGGTCCTGGACGCGCTGGTGCTACGCACGTAGCTCGTCCCCCTCCAGGTTGGGCAGTTCTGCTGCAGCGGCTCGTGTTGCCTTCATGTTCTTCGCGGGGGAGCTGTAGATGGGTCGACAAGTGGGGGGTGCTCCGGCTGGAGCAGCCGGCTCGGCGTCGGCAGCCGGTTCTCCCGCCATCTCGTTGGCGAGGTTGCGCCTGACATTTCCCGCGGGTTGGGCTCGACGGCGAAGGGGTGAAGCCGTCGACGAAGTTGTACTCGCGGACCTGCGCCTCCATGCGGCGATGCGTGGCTGCGATGCCCTGGGCGCTGCTGAGGAGGCGCTGGCGCGCTTGCTCGAGGAGGATGGCAGCCTGCACAGGGTCTGCGTCGGAGGCGATGGGCGTGGCCAAGCCTTGAAGCATGGCCGGGACGGAGACGATGGGGACATGGTGCCACTGGGTGCTCGCGACGTCGGACACCATGACTTCCGCGTAAACGTGGGCGTCGGTGCTGCTCTCGCAGCCGGCCGTATCCTCGGGAAAACGGTCGACGTAGAGCTGGATGTTGGCGGAGTAGACGGGCGCGAGGGCGTTGTAGACACATGCTCGCCGAAGTGCAGGACGGTGCCGTCCTCGGGGAAGGCAGAGCCGGCGAAGCAGTTCGCGTTGTCGTTGACGAAGTCGTTGGAGCCGAACGTCGAGACGAGGACGGAGGCGACTCGCTCGCCAAGATGGCTGCGGGATCCCATGCGGAATGTGACTCCGGAAGCTGCTATCTGCCCCACGGTGGGCACCAAATGGCGTGGTTTGGAACACGACATATGCCACGGGATGGCCAGGATAGGAGTGGGGACAGCGTTCCGCAACTTCGGCACCCGCAGGGATTGCACCGGAGCGCGACACGGGAGTACCCAGGTTCGGAGCCCTCCCGGAGGAGGTAACACTCCTACTCCTGCTCGATCTCTCTATCATCGGTGGACACAGTACAGAGTTGCTCCTCGAGCTGTTCCGTGAGCTCTCCATGGCTCAAATGTATCTCTCTCTAGGTATCGGGCGTGGGGAAGAAGTGTTCGTACCCTCTACTTGGGCATCCAGACAGCCTTATATAGGCCTGGCTGTCTGGCTTACAGGCGGGGCCGGCTGGTCCGTGCCAGCCGGCTAGTGTCGGCTACAGGGGTGTTTCTTCGTGACGCCGCATGTCCGCAGTGCAGTGCGCTATGCCCCGCACAGTCGAACTCCATAGCTGCGTAGGAGATGTCGGGGTAGACCTGTCGACGTGGAGGGCTAGCCGCGGTGATGCCGGCCCCCGGCTATACGGCAGACAGCTCGTAGGGTCCTAGTCGGTTTTGCCGGGCGGCGCTCCGTGTCTCCCGCCTGTCGAGGCCCCTGGGCGCTGTAGGAGACTGTAACAGCCCAAATTCGAGAATCTAAAAACCCGAGAAAATTTTCCACTTTTGTGTTCATTGCATTTCATGCATCATGGCATTACTTGTTAAAGTGCTCAAGTTGAAACAAGGATTTGGAGAACAAAGTAAAACAACGGGAAACAAAAACAACAATTGTTTTCAAACAACTTAAACTCAAATGAGTTGTGGGTGACAAAACCAACTCAACTAAACTTCCTATATTGTCAAGGAAGTTCCAAGAGTTTAGAAATAATATTCTTCAATTGCTATAAAGTTTCCAAATGAGCAACATTTTGAATTTAGCAAAAATGCCTTAATCTAACCCTATGAACAAATGTGTCAAAACTATTTTATTTTGAATCGCCAAATTTTGTGGAGCCTCTACATGTTAGGGAGAGGCTATATGATTTTTCTCATATTTTTCTAAATTGCTTAAGTGCCCTAATAAAATCAATGAAATGCTGCTGGAATGAAAAGACACAGAAAAGGACCAATCTGTGATGGAAACAAATCTGCCAGGGGGCTTATTGCGAAGTTGCCTTCTTCCTCCTCCTGTAGCGACCGAGCTCAAGCTCGCGCCGAACCAGCTCGGCGCCGTGCCCTCCCCTGCTTCCCCCTGGACTGCATGAAGAGAAGAGGAGCACCCTGTGACAGCACTCTGCTCTCTCCCCCGATTTTCCCCCGTTTCCCTCTCTCTCTGTTCCTCCCGAGCACGAACCCTAGCAGCAATGTCCGCCACGTTCGTCGCCGTTGCTTGAGCGCCCAAGGAGCAAATCGCGCAGGCCCACGAGATCCGCCGCGCCGTGCTGCTCCCCACGCGGAAGGAATCGCGCAGGGTTGCTGCGAATCGGCGCCGCCGTGTTCGTCTTCCTCGCTGCTGCCCGAGCGCCGCCGCGGGAAATACGACGCCGTCGACCACCTTCCGCCGTCCCCGACCTCTCCACCTTGCTCGTGGTGAGCTCCTGGCCTTGCTGGCCCCTTCCCTCTCCCCTCTCGCGCTAGCTCGAGCTCCACGCCATAGCCATCGTCGCCGTAGCCACTGTCGCCGTTGCTCGCTTGTCCGGTCGTGGAACCGCTAAACCGGGCTGGAGACCGTTCCCCACGGGCCCTTAGCCGGCCGTGGAGCCGGACCAAACCGGGCTCAGAGCTGGTTGGCTCTGGAGCAAGGCCGGCCTGCTAACCGGCCCAACCGGGCTGGAGGCCGGTTTGACAGTTTTTTTCCCGATGCTCCTTTTTCCATTTTTCCCCCTATAGCTTATGTCTCCCGCTCCCCTCGCGCCGTAAGGGACATCGAACTCCGATGATTCTAGTAATTCATCTCTCTCGAATTCGGGTAATTAACTTTATTGATGTTAAAAATAATTTAATTAAAAGCATAAGTTTAAAAGAGGAATTTATAATTGTAATAACTTTTTATCGGGACCTCAGAAAAATGTGTTCCTTATATAAAAAAGGCTCACAAAATTATGAGGTATCCAGTAACATCCATTGCATGCATTTTGGGCATATTTCAGTACCGTACTCTTTCAAATTGGCTATTTCCATTAAGTTTAAATAGGGGTTTATTCCAAATAATGCAATAAATATAATGGGGACCCCATTTAACTTGTTGGTCATGTTCAAAGCTTTTATGGTGCATTTAAATTGTCATGTCATCATGTGTTTGCGCATTGCATCTGTTAAAGCATGTGTGGTGATTGATTGTTCTCCGTTGTTGTGATTCGATAGATCAAGCAGCCGGGGTTACACCCGCAATACCCCGACGATCCCTACTACCAGCCGTATCAACAAGGCAAGCGTAATCCCCCTCTGAGCATGTCTTATCCTATTTTCCGCAAATATTTTCTCCACTATAATATTGCGTGCGGTTCCAAATGTCAATTTGCTTGGATTAGAGTATCCTATAGTTGCATTAAGTTTCCGATGCCACTACCTGTTTCCCTCCTATTATCCATATAGGATTGTATTGTTGGCCTGAGATACTTAACTTTGCTATGATGTTGCTTAGCCCTGCTTAGTTAAATGCTTATTCGTCCGATGGATATGTTATGTTGGGAACAGTTGTTGAAATGTTCGGATGATGGTGGAGAAATTGTGGTGACAGGTAATAAAATGCTTAAAGGTGGGGATGAGAGGCCACTTGGTATGGTGGTGTTTTTGTCTCACACTCGCGCCTAGGTGCGAGTTCTTTACCACTGAACCAAGAATGAGCGTGCTTCCTTTCGGTGGGGAATAAGGAGCCCTCGTCCACCGACTAAACTTGGGCGGGACTAGCCAGGGTCCTCTAGTTTGAGCTTCCATTTCGCGTGCGTGAAGACGGTGGCCAAGACTGAGATGAGGATGGTGGTGTTTAGGAAAATGAGTGGCCACGGGGCAGGGTGTTGGAGGCACTGAACCTGTCCCATCCTCACTGATTATCCTGGGTAGTCTCAAGCAAGGTAAAGGTTGTAACCATTCCCACTCAGCCGGCTTTCCCCGGAAGAGAGCTAAGCGTAGGCAATGAGCCGGGCGGTACCGAAGATAAACACAGTGCACCCCTGCAGGGTTAAATCTTTTCGAAAAGCCGTGTCCACGGTTACGGACGACTTGGGAAAGGACGATAAGATCATAGATTAAATTGAACGAATGATTAAAACCTGGGTACTAAAGTACCACTCAAGAATGCAAGGTTGACTTCCTCGAGGGTGATTCGGGAGGTGCCTTTGTAGAACAGGTACAAGGATGATGATGGTTAATGATGAGAAAGGTGATCAAAGAAAAGAGTTACTTCTTACCCTTTCAAAATACTCTGATTAGTCGATGCCATGGAGTTATGTTTTCATAAATAAAATCAGCTTTATGCAAAACAGCCATAAAACCTTGAAAGCCTCATCGAGCTAAAGCTCTATATATAATCTTGCGAGTTCGTCGAATCAACGTCGTTTGTTTTGTTTCAGAGGAGGACTTCACCGACCTCGAAGGTGGGTTCTTTGTGGACGTCGACGAGTAGTCTGGGATTCCAGGTGGCAGCTTGGGACATCCCGGAACATCTGGCGCTTGAATGCTTATCTGTAGGCCTCTTAGGCCATAATTTGGTTCTTGTTGTTTAGAACAACCTAATTCGCTTCCGCATGTTGTAATGTTTGGTCTGTGACCTCTGGTTGTAATTTGCTATCTTTCTCTATTATTAGAGTTGAACTATAATGATTTGTGTCGTAGAGTCTGTGTGCCAGTTGTTCCACAAGTCTTGATCTCTCTATTATGCATCGATAGTTGTGCCTGTGTTAAGGCATCAATCGGGGTGTTGCGTTGCGATGATCAATTCCGAGCAACTCCTGCCAAAGGTTTTGGCCGGGATTGGTAAACCCGTAACCTCCAGTTGTATCGCTTAACCGGTGACACACAGCATCACTGTATAGCAGTCGGGTCGGGGCGCCACAAGTTGGTATCAGAGCAGGACTGCCTGTAGGAAGCCCTTCTACTGGTCGACGTTGAGTCTAGTGTTTGTGAAAATATTTAACCTAAAAATAGTTTGTGAAAACCATCTTAGGATTCTTTTACTCCTTACCTGGTTACACTCTAATCTCGGAGCAATCTTACCTCGATTTGAGTTTTAAAGTTTTACTCCTCGTGATCCTAAGTTTTTGAAGTAAAAAATGAGAAACGGGGTTGGATTCTACCTTTAGTGCTATGTGTCCAGTTGCTCCCGCTGCGATACAATCCGAAGTCAACTCAGATGTTTGAACACTGTTATTCTTACCGATTCCTTTCACTGACTCCCTTTCTGGGTTGTAACCCAAGGACTTGAACAAAGGTCCCGGATTGTGCTGTGATTCTGGTATGATGAATTGTGTGGGTTGTTACCCATGTGATCATTATGCCATTTATGATTCTCGGCACATGAAGCTGATCTTTAACCCAAGTCCTTTATGTGGTCTGTGAGGTAATGTTCAACCATTTACCACACCTCCGCTGGCTATGTAACTTCAGCTCTTCCTTAGCCTTGCTTTAGGTTCTGTCTTGGAACCATCGGGGTTACGACCAGGACTCTGCTAGCAAGTCTCCCAACTATGTTCGTGACTCTGCTGCATCTCTCCTGTTTTGGGGCATGGTTATCACAATTGAGTAATAACCGTGCATCTTCAACATCTTAGGATTCTCCTGAGCATGTTTCTTACTCTGATCTCTTTACACCTTTGTCTGTTAGTTGACAGTAAAGTTTTATCGTGCGTTGGTATGTTCCGATGCAATCACTCTCTTGATCCATCAAGACTTTCCACTTCGTCGTGTTAGGAGAAACAAACTCCAGTATCCTGTCCATTTGTCGGCTAGGTAAAGGTATGTAATCTACAAATAAGGGCCTTGTCCAGCTTTTGTCCTGCTCCACCATAGAGTGTCACACTCTTTGATATCAGTATCGTGCTAAGTATCATGATCCTCTTGATGAAGTGATGCTCTTACACTTTGTTACTCTCCGTTCTCGAGTGACTTGTTACTCCAGAATGATAAGACCGTGAGCAATGATGTGGCTATCGGATACTCTCAGCAGTTCTTACTGCGCTGAAATCAGGGACATCCATTGTCCTTCTTAGCCTGACTGGTTTACTGATCAATAAGA